>PVJH01011854.1:0-12587 GCA_004026705.1 Nesogale talazaci | reverse complement strand
TTCTGTACTCCCCCTCATTAATAATAATATAATTTTAGCTCATTGATACCTGACACCAGATCCCTTTACCACCTCATGATCACACAGGCTAGTGGGCTTCTTCTGTGTGGGCTTTATTGTTTCTGAGCTGAATGGCCACTTGTTTTCTCAAGCCTTTAAGTCCCCAGACGCTATATCTTTTGGTAGCCGGGCACCATCAGCTTTCTTCACCACATTTGCTTATGCACACATTTGTCTTCAGCGATCATATCAGGAAAGTGAGCATGCAATGTTATGCTTTTGAGTTCTTGAAGCCTGATATCTCATCCTTTTGACACCTCATGATTCCACATGCTAGTGTGCTTCTTCCATGTGGACTTTGTTACTTCTGAGCTAGATGGCTGCTTGTTTACTTTCAAGCCTTTAAGTCCCCAGATGCTCCATCTTTTGGTAGCCGGGCACCATCAGCTTTCTTCACCACATAAAATGATTTTTTTGCTGCTACTTCATAACTGTAATTTTGCTACTGTCATGAATTTTAATGTAAATATTTGGTATGCAGGAAGTATTTTCTTTTTTCTCACATCCCTGCCCTGGTGGGAGTAGGAAGCCTAGCCTTGCTGCTGGAGAGCTGCTGCTGGCTTTGATCCATCAGCCCTGTGGGCCACAGCCCCACACACAACCACTGCGCCCCCAGGCTCGCCTATTTAATTTAATCTTATTGTAAAGAGAGTTTCTTTTCAATTCTTGCTGGAAATTAATTTTTGTGCCTCTCTTTGTAAATATAAAGTGTAATCGGAGACGTTGAGACTATGGAAGTCTTTTGCTTTGCTTTCTTTTTGTCATGCCTCAGTCATTTTATGATTTAAGCAGGTTTTTTCCAAAGAGAGGCATTTTAAAGCTGGACTGCCTAATTTATATTTATACACATACACACATATACATTATACATGTGTATATCACACATAATTACATATATCGACATGTACGCACATGTGTATATATGTATATCTATATACAATTTGATAATTTTAAGAAAATGAGGAAGACAGAAAAATCAGTTTTGGAGTTTTGTAATAAATGACAATTTTCAAAGGAAAATGAAAAACAATAAAAATAGGTATACTTATAATCACAGTAAAGTTTTGCCACAATTAAAAGAATAGTGAAAATGATAATAGCATATAGATAAGTTTTTGTTCAAGGAAACATAAAACTCTCTGAGCACCAGGGCTCAGATACAGGATATATTTTCATTGCTATAAATTGTACATAAAGCACAGTGATGAATCACCAAAATAATATGTAATTGTATATTGTGAAATAATTATGTCTAATGAGAAATAAATGAAATTTTGTCTTGAAGCATGGTGTAGCAGGGGTAACAGTCCTCAGGCTGGGTATTTGTAGGTGGGCATATCTGTATGCGGGTGGACTCACCTGGAGACTGGTAAAAGACTGGTGTCTCGGTTCCTAAGACCATTGGAAACATGAAAATCAACCCTAAAGAGTCGCAACCCATAGGTTGAGACCTGCCACCTTAGACAAAGGGTCCACGATGAGCTGCTGCCTTTGGCTTCATTTGATTATTCATTAGGAATATGCTTACTAAGTGTGTGGGTAGTAGCTGGCACTATTTGAGATATAGATCATGGGAAAACACAAAGCTAAGAAGGTGGTTCTATGGAAAAGCTGGGCTTGGGTATTTCAGAGATTCTTGTGAGTAACGGAACAAGGACTTAGGATAGTTTGTTTTCGGCATGATTCTTGGTGCACAGTCATGTAACGTTGTAAAAAGTACAATCTAGTTTAGCAACACAAAACAAAGAGGTAAACCTGGAAATGTTGGTAAAATTATAAGTTCTGGTTTAAGCAATATATTAACTATTTCACAAAATCTCTGAAATAATCCAGGAAAACATATGCTATAAGTAAATATGAACTAACTATAACTAACAGTTTGATATTAAACTGACTATAACTAAATATTGAAACTAACAAATACTAATTTTTTTTTGGAAGAGATCATTTCAGAGTAACCCATCTGGAACTCAAAACTAATTTAGTCTAACTCCAAGCTCAGGTCTTCACACATTGTTACTCCTTTATGGTTTAGTTATATATCTAAACAAATACTTAAGCATTCACCTAAACACTGATTAAGGCAGCAGGATCTAAAGGGAGAATGTAGTACATTAATTTCACTTTGTATTTTAAGTAGCCACTTGTAGTCTCAAGTAAATCGATCCTGAATGACAACAGAAAATAATGCACTTAAGGCTGCCAAATAAAGCTTACTTACTATAGGTAGGCAAGGAGTTCTTTTTATGAAGGATTGGTGCATTTTTACCTTTTGCTCTCTCCTATCAAAGTAGGGTAAATTGTCATATTGAATAACTCACCTTCTACATACTTAAAACACCTTGATAGAATAGACACAAACTGAATGAGGAAGGGAACTGGGGGAATATTCAACAGAGAAACACTGGTACTCTGCTAACTAGCTAGAAGTTACTTTGTTTTTGGTTTTTTTTTCTCCTGCTAACAGATTGAGATCATATTATGAAATTGTACCTTATCCTTATTAATACTGTGGATTAGGCACTAATTGTTTATGAGATATTCATCAAGATCCTCTGGCTTCCAGCCACCCTTTCACATATGGGACAAGTGTTCCTGTCCCATTATTAGTTTGCATCTGACTCAACCAACAAAGAAACAATCCAAAGATACTCTCACAATAATTTCGTAACAAAGTTACCAATGTGAACTCCAAAATGAAGGGGAAAAGGAAGAGACATGTTAGAGAAAAAATAAATCTGTGTGTATAAACATCAAAAGAATATTCTCCAGTATTTCCTTTTTTGACAGTTATATTGGCATATAATTCACATATCATACAATTCAGTAATTCAATCACACCAAGAAGAGTTGCACAATTATCACAAGAATCAATATTAGAAAATTCTCTTCATTCTTGTACTCACCGTTATTAGCTCCCATCCTCCCACCCCAGCTTTGCAGCCCCTGCCATTCCCACAAGGAGCCATTAATCTAACTACCATCTCTATAGCTTTACCCATCCTGAATTTCAGATGCAAGGCAATATCTTTTTTTTAACTTTTTTGGGGGATGGGGGACCATCACTGCCTTCTGGTGGTCAGGGGAGCTATCCAGCACTGCTCCTGAGAGCTGCCACTGGATTTGAACCACCAAGCCCGTGGGCTGCAGTCCCACACTCAACCATATAGGCAATCGGAGCTCAGCCCACAAGACAATATCTTAAAAACAAACCATAACAAAAAAGCTAACAGCAATAATAAAGTAAAACAAATAAGAGCCACAATAGAAAAGGGATAAATATTAGGGTATATTTTAAATGTATCAAAAGGTAGATAAAATAGTAAGGTATTACATATTACCTCACTGCATCTGCAATAGTCTACTTTCCAATATATTCTGCCTGATAGCCATTGATAATCCTGGTCTATAGTCAGAAGGGTTTCACTATAGGTTTAATCCACATATATTTCCCTTTCACTCTTTTTTTTTTATTTACTACCATAATCAACTTTACATTGCTGTCTGTATGACAATAAGGCCATTGATAGCCACCAGTGATCATCGGAGAGGATTCAGCAGAGACTTAGTCCATGTGTGGACCCTGCAAATAGAGTTTGTGCTTCCATCAGCATCCGAAAACCTTCTGCAAACCAGATATTCACAATTTAATTTCTGACACCTTTCCCTCCTTCAGATTGGGATTTTAATCATGCCAATGATGTCTCTAAGAAGAACCCAAGGTAGATATAAACCATAGATATAGGAATGGATTGGGGGGTTGCTCTTAAGTCTAGCCCCAATCTAGGAACAATTAGTTCTGATGGCATGGCCCTGCTTGATGCTTGCCCCCATGAAGAGGTCACTGAAGTTGTGGGTGTTATAGACAAGTATGATGAAAAAAGCAGCTGGTGCCTGGCTATCAGTGGGAATAGCCATCTCAGTGAGGTATAAACTAAATCCACATGGAAGAAGCATGCTAGCATGTGATCCAAGGAGTAGCAATAATAAAATTAATTATCTTCTTGATGAGTGACCTTTTAAGTTGGTAACCAGGACCAACCTCTAAGGAAATTCCATATATATCTGTGTCTTTATTAAATGCTTCCTATTCACAATCTTAAAATGTATAAAGCCTGTGTAATAGATGTCTTTCTTTCATTTAAAACTTAAATAAAAAAAATAGCTGTGACAGATGAATGTGGTCAAATGAAATGTGGAGGTAAGAAGCATGTCTGACCTCTGCCTTCTGGCCCTTGGCCTTGGGCCAGTATGGAGTCCTTTTCTCCCTCTCTCAGCTGAAGCTGGAGAAAATCAGAGGTGGCTTCTATGTTTTTGCCTCAGTAAATACATTTTCCTTGTATATTCACCTCACTTTACCTTGTCCATAAAGTGTAGAAAGTATTTTACATTAGGCTTATCTGTGTGCTTTGTGATGGCCAATGGATATGAAATGCCGATCAAGATGGTCAAGATTTATAATTCAAGTTTTGCTTTCTTCTCACGTACTGCTATCTCTGCTGTTATAAAGGTTTCCCTGACCCCTCGTGTCAATGAGCTGAGCCTACAGAGTTGACCCGGGCAAACCGCTGACACATGAGCAAGGAAAAAGCAGACAGTGACACACCAGGGATATTTTATGTTTGGTTGTGATGTAGCAATTCAAGCTGATGCAGAATTGGTGACGGATTCTTGTTGTTGTTGTTGTTGTCTGTGGCAGTTAGGTGCTCCCAAGTCTGTTCTGACTTCTGGGAAACCTGTGTACAATAGAATGAAACCTCGTCTGGTCTTGTACCACCTTCACAATTGTTCTTATGTTTGAAACCATTTTTGCAGGCACGGTGTCAGTCCATCCTGTTGAGGGTCTTCCTCCTTTTGCTGGCCCTCTACTTTTCCAAGTACCATGTCCTTTTCCAGGGGCGAGTGTCTCCTTGAGAATGTGTACGAAATGCATGCGGCAAAGTCTTCCCTTATTGTTTCTAAGGAGCATTCTGGTGGTACTATTTCCAAGACAGATTTGTTTGTGTCCCAGCAGGATGTGGTACTTTCAGTGTTCCTCACCATTATCATCATTCGACTACATCAATTCTCCTTCAGTTTTTCTTATTCAATGGCCAACTTTCATATTGTATACAAGGCAAATACCATGGCTCACGTCAGTTGTGTCTTAGTCCTTAAAGTGGCATTCTTGCTTTCCAACACTTTGAAGAGTTCTTGTAGATCAAGATATGAAATGTAGATCGATATGGTCAAGAATTATAATTCAACTTTTGGTTTCTTCTCAGATTTCCCAAATGCAACATGGCTTGACTGATGCTTCTATGAGCATTCATGGTGGATCCCATTAGATGAAATCCTTGGCTACTTCAATCTTGCTTCTCTTTGGCATGATGGTTTAGGTTGTGAGGACTTTCATTACATTGGGTTCTAGTCCATAAAATAATTGAACAAACAAAGTAAGTAAAAGAGGGCTCTTTAGGTGAGTTGACAGAGAGCTAATAAATTATCACAGGAAGCTATAAAAATTACCTATTGTTTTGTGGCAAAAGACTCAATTAAAAAATACTTGACTAATAAAAATTAAAATTTGAGACAGAATTTTAAATATGAGCTGATTGCATATTCCAACATCCAGAAAAGAACATCATGATATCATTTTGGTGCTTCCCTCTCCTGCCCCCCACTCTCATGACTTCAGTTCGCTACTTTACAAATTAGATTAGACCAGAGCATACACACTGCTACAGATAAGAGTCCACAACACAGAGAATCCAGGATAGATAAACCCCTCTGGGCCAACAAGGAGAATAGAAATACTAGGAGGATTAGGGGAAGATGGGGAGAGAAAGGGCAAAGAAAGGGAGAATTGATCACAAGGATCATCTTAGAACCCTCTTCTAGGGGACTGGATAATGGAAAAGCAGGTAAGTGGCAAAGGACGATGATGGAAGATAAGGAAAAAATAATGTATCACTTATCAAGAACTCATGAGGGAGTATGGACTGGGGGAGAAGATATGAGGAGCTCATATCTGGGGCTCAAGTGGAAAGAGAATGCTTTGAAAATGATGATGGCAGCATATGTGCAAATGTGCTTGACACATTGGAAGAATATATGGATTGAGATATAAAAGTCTCTAATAAAAATATTTTTAAATAACAAAGCTAAATAAAGCTAAACTTATAAAATTGCATACATAATTTAAAGCAACTATCTTTAAAGAACTCAGCAATTTGATGGCTTGGTAAAGAAAATTATTCTCAACAAATATATAGTAACCATTGAAATATATCCTCAGATGAAGAGCAAATCCCCTGAGTGTAAAACCAAGGCAGGATCTCCAACCAAATACCCATAAAGCCTGTGGTTATGATACTCTTTGATAAAATATCCTTAAGTCTTAGTGCAGACCTCCTAGATTCTAAAGCCAAACATTGCATCTCTCGAAAACTCAAGCTATCCTTCCATAGAAGTTTAATACACCCAAAGCATCATCAGAAATTAAAAGAGAAAAAGAGAGAGGTGGGGAGAAAAGGAGAGAGATTGCTTCAAAGAATCATGTGGGTTATTGTGGACATACAGAAGGAAGCATACACAAGCTCAAAATGTTTCCTGGAAGTTTCACTTGCAAAAATGTCATCTGCCCACACAAGAACAGAGTGTTTGCAGAAAAAAATGCCCTTGGTATGAAATAGACCAAGAAATATGCTCAACACTTTCCTATAAAATGTCCAACAAAGATGATGGGAAGCGGGGATTCCCAGAGAATGAAACCAGGAAATATAGAGAACAATGGAACAAATTGAACTGAGGCCTAATTAATTGATATATGAGATTTTAGAAATACTACTAACTAGCAAATAAGATTTGCTCCCCTTCTTTTCATTCAAAACAGGAGTGCTTGTCTTAGTTATGCTGCCCTTGTTCATCATTGTATGTTGACTTCCTGAGAGGGGAGTTGTGAAGACCGTTTGTCTAGGTATACAGATAAAGCAGGATCCCTAGGGGCGCTGTAGGTTAAGCAATGGATTTCTAATCACATAGCCTGAAGTTCAAACCCACCAGCTAATCTGTAAGAAAAAGCTGGGGACAGAGGTGGGACTTTTTGCTCCACAAAACTGAATATGGTTGCTGTGACTTGGAATCTACTAGATGACAGTTAGTTTAATGAGTTGGAATTGAATAAATGGCCCTGAGTTTGTTTTTGATTTGTAGACCAATAGACTATGTCTGGCCCCAATCAAGCCCAATCTTATAATAATGTAGAACTAGGGGAATAACTTATTCAAAAATTATTTTAATGTCAAAGGAATGGGATGAACACGTAGCATATAACTCCTAACTAGATGATTTGCTGCTGGGTAGTCCAAGAAGAACCTCTATAGGAAGAATATTCTGTGAGGAGGAGCCTAAGAATAAGGACTCTTTCTCTCCCCAGTTCCTTCTTATTAAAGAAACTTCCCTCCAAGTCCTGGGTACTTAGCAACTTGCTTGTTCACTGGCCAAAGCAAATTCTATACCTACACCTGAAAATCAGGGAACAGGATCTCCCACTTGTCATAGTAGGAGAGGATTGTCCTTGGAATGTCTGTACTTTCTATTCCAGAATGAGCCTCATTGACCATGGGTGTTGACGTTCTGGCCTTTCTCATTGAGAATGTGCAAATGGTGAAAACACAAGATTCCTATCTTTAATTGGCAATCTCAAGTCTTGGTATGAGAGTTACTGAAAAAAAGATGGTGGTGAAGTCAGACAATTTCTCTACTCCGGTGTCCTCAGTAGGTTGAATTCAATCATTTATAAAATATCTGGTGATAAGTCTGAAATGGGCTGATGCTCTTAGGGTAGCATCTAGCCTTTAAGAAGAGTTAAGAAATGTTTAAATAGTTCTAGCGTTACATATGCATCTTTCAAACACATGTAAACTTTTAAAATTTCACTTCTACTCACTTAGCTGCAAGCACCGAGGAAAGTAATAATCAATATTTAAGTATTAATTATTAACAGTTGATTTTAAATGATATTCTCCTGGCATGATAACATGTTTTAATGAAGTTCATTGTACATACTTATTTGAAGAGCTAAATAAATTATTTGAGTAAATAAAGGTGAATTTAGGATCATTTTTATTATTTTAATCTTGAATTTATTTAATTATTGACATGTTTGTTTTAAAGTCTGAGGTTCTGGAATGTATTTGAGAACATTTTTCAGATATGATCACCACAATTGGTTAATCCCTGAAAAGAGAAAAGTACATATTTTGGAATTTGATATGCCACTTACGATTTCTGCGGCCTGAAAGATGTATTTAACTTGCCTAAACATCAGTATCATTTTCTATAAAATAAGACTGATATTCAAAGCCTGGATGAATTAGTGTGAAATTAATTGCTGTGGTATATGTAAAGTTTCTATTGAGCAGTAAACTCTCTGAAATTTAATTTCACACTTCTCTCCCTATGAGCACCTACTTGCATTTTTCTTCTTCAGTGCATCAGGGATTATTTATCTAATATTAAAGTACAAAGTTGGGATTTTAAAAAAGAATTTCTTGAATCTACGATCTTAGAACAAACAATACTGATTTCTCTGTACTCTCTAGTTCACAATCTGTACTTTATATACTGCTGGATGGTCCTCACAGCTAATGATTCTTTTGGGTTACTCATTCTCTCATTCACCATAGTGACTTGGCCCACCATAGATTAGCTAATAAGTCAGGGTATTATAAAAATCAAATTAGATTATATGCACATTAACTTTTAAATTTGTTGACTTTACATTCAAAGGAATAGAAGTAACAGAGGGCCAGAGTTTCATGTAGTCTGAGTTTCTGAAAACTTTATCTTTACATATCTCCAGGTGGTTCCTCGTGAATTTTGTGTGGTCAGTTGACACATAGGTTGAGGATTGAATGAGGAGGGAGTGAGATGCTGTTTGTTATTTGCTTTGTCAGTGATGCCAATAAAATTGCAGTTGTATGTCTGAAGAAGGTAGCTAACCTTAGGTGTGGCATCGGTGCCATCGAAGGGTCTAAGATTATATTGGTTCTAGTGTCACACCCTTCTTCCCGTGTCAAGTCTGCTCAACTATGCTGTCGTCTCCAGCTTTTGCTTACTTGAGACCCCATCAAATTCGCGGCTCTTCTCCAAAGTCTAAGCATAGTACCGCTGCCGTCCTTATTGAGAACACACTAGACCATCTGCCATCTTACATCAACACCACCACGACCACCAGCATCACTGCCGAGATAATGTAGAAATTTTAGTCAGCTGGATACATCGCATCCCTCTTCTACTGATCAGGCTTATCTGTGAGGGAAATTGGGCTCTAGAGAGGCCTGAGCTCTTGCCTCAGGATTGCTAGACCAAAAAGTTCCTGAGGGCTGTGAACTGGAGACACCTTGGGCTGATAACTGAAAGGTTGCTGGATCATGTCCACCCAGAGGCCCGCCCAAGAGAACGGCTGATCTTCCACTGAAAAATCCACCACTGAACATCCTACAGACCACAGTGCTGCTCCGTGTCGTGTGCAGAACACCCTCTATTTGTTTCGGCTCTCTCTCCTTCTCAGCTTTTGCGAGGGCTAGTTTCATATGCAGTGGGGGAGCCATCACAAGGAATCCTGTCAGCACACCTTCGCCACTGAACCTGGTCAACATATTTGCCCCACCTGCCTCTACCCTAAAAGGAGTCCTGGTTTTTTAGGGGTTCCTCATTGGACTACAGTCCTCATGGTCATTAGTCTGAAACCTCCACCAGCTCTGCAAGAAAAAGATTACACTTCTTACTCTGAGAAACAGTCACACAGGGGGTGGCTGTGTATTCGCACTGACCCCATGGCAGGGAGGTGTCCGACCCAGACCCATTAGGGGGAAAGTTGTTTTGTGGAAGTTATAGAGACTATGGTAGAAGAGCCACATTACATATTTTGCTATGCATGTACTCTGATCCAAGGGTTCACCATGAGGCAGAATCAGCTTAATGACAACTGGCTATGGGCATAACATAGGCAGGAGATTGTACTGGTAAAGACTTTTTGCAATGTAATTGAATCTTTGGGGGAAAATTGATAAAGAAACCTCTGAATAAAATTAGTATGGTATTTGCAATACAAGTCATACCTTTTCTGAAGCAGAATTTTGAGCGAAGTTGCTACTGCTCTGTCCTATAGGGTAACTATCTCAGAGTTAACTCGAAAGCAATGAATCATCTTCAGAGAATATCTGGTGCCATAGTGGTTGAGTTCTTGACAACCAATCAAAAGTCTGCAGTGAAATCCACCAGGAAAATGTGATATTTTGTTTTCTGGAAGCTTTATAGCCTTGGGACCCATAGAGGACACTTTCCTTCAGCCCTAAGGGGTTAATATGTTCATCACTGTTAATGTTGAAAGATTTTAATAAATAATGCCTAATAAACCCAATACAGCAGAATAGTCAAACCATAAAATCTAACTGTGAGAAATCAGATAAAAGAAATTGCTCTGGATTTCTGTTTCCTTATCTTTGAAAAGAATGCTAGCTAAAGGACTCAAGTTGTTTTATAAATTCTCATCTGCCTCAAAGTATCTTTTATTTAAAGTCAGAGAAGTATATGGGAAAAGCAGATCAATAAACATACACAGGAGTACATGATTTCATAGACTTTAAAATGGGCTTTGTCTTATTTAGAATTCAGTGAGCAAAGAGGTTAATTATGAACCTTCCACGTTAATGCCGTCTGCTTCATTGTGGGTGTGAGGGGACAACAGAAGATGAACTCCTCGTGGTAAATCCACTGAGCTTACATTTTGCAGATGACAAATGCCTTAGAGGTATTTAAGAGTGTAAAGCATGGCGCATACATGGCCTGAGTCTATGGTAATATTGCAAGAAGTCTTTACTTTTGTAGAGCTTATTTTGACTGTAATAAAATAGACAACTCACATTCTTTATGCAGTAAATGTACAGGCAACCCTTCTCTCAGCATCTTTAACAACCATCCTTACTACTGCAGCAAAATATTTGAATGAAAATGTGTGATTTGTGAGTACTCAATATGGAGATGAGGTAAAGGACAGAGTGGCATAATGGCTGTATCGTATAATAAATGCATTCATTGGCTTACTTGATAGCCATTTCTCACCATAAAGTAAATTAAGCACATGTCAGAGTCATAACTTTCAAGAGCCAAATTTGAAGAACTATATAGAAATAAAATTGTGTGTTCTTATTCTGTTATGGTCATTTCAGTTCACCCAAGCTTTCTAAATGCTGTGCATAATGAGAATAATAAATGCTACTGAAATATTTTTCTTCTTTATTTTTCTTTTATTAAGAGGTATACCTAGCTATTCTTCACACAAAAAAAATGTGTGACAAACTATTGTACTGGTTATGTTATGAATAACTAAAGAATACACAGGTAGAGACATGAAAAATGACCAGAGTTTTTCAATCAGTCTTTCGGTGCAGTCAGTATTAATTCATTCTGGGGTTATACACACATTATCAAGGTACACTGAGATGGTGGTAGTTTTCAGTAATGTGATAATATTGCTACTGTTGATTCAAAAGAGGAAGGACATGTCCCTTAGTTTAAGCTTAATCATCAAAGGATGAGTTACCTCAGTAGCCTTCCCCATAGTCTTCCCTCCAAGAGTTGTTACCTCAGTATTTAATTGAAAAAAATAATAATTCCTACATATCAGAAAAAGTTATATAAAGAGATGTGATTTAAGGAGATTTGGGGAGTAAATAAGGAAGGCAGAGGAAGCACTGGAACTGATGGTGATTGCACAACTCATTTTAAAGGAGAATCAACCAGGGGGAAGTGAATGCCCTAAGATAGATGTGGCTGTTATTGTACAATTCACCTGGACATGACCGCATCATTGAACCAGTCGTTTGTTCGATATGTAAATTATGGTCAAATAAAACTGTTGGGGGGGAAATGAAATGTAAAAAAATTTAGTATTTAATCAAAAGAATAACAAGCTTATGAAATAAATATTGCAAGCATAAAAAAATACAAATCCCATAAGCCAAAGTAGGTTTTGAGGTTAGTGTGTTTTTAATAAAGACAAAGGAAGAGAAAAATTTGCTTTTTGTCATGAATTTGCAAATGGTAGATGAGTAATTTATTATTGTATGTAAAATAAAGTTGATAGGTATTTTTTAATTGTAAATAATTGTGGGATCATTTATTTTAAAAATCAGATGACCATATCATATGTATATAATATGCCAGGAATTTTAAGCCATGCATATCTATCTGAGAGCTAAGTGAAGGGGGAGTGCCTGCACCTTCATGTGAGCAAAAGAAAACCAATTCTTTTTAATATTCCGTGGGACATTTAAGGCTTCCCAGTCTTGTGATATCATCAACTGAAAGAGACTTGTTAAAAGGCTTTGATTTTCAATAAAGTGATTACTAAGTTAAAACTTTAGCAGCCAGGGAAGGAAAGTTCCAATTTAGTCAAAACATTTATTAAGTGCTATGGCAGTCAAGTACTCAGGTTCCAATTTGATTAAGAATGTAGGGATGGAGTCTAGCCTGTCAAT
>PVJH01011853.1:0-66751 GCA_004026705.1 Nesogale talazaci | reverse complement strand
TAAAACAGAGATCCTAGCAAATTAAAAAATACTGGTTCCTAAAAATAAGCCCCTAGGTGTATTAACAATACATAACAGTTGGTGAGAAACAGAAACCAATTCTTTGGAATTTAAGTAGGAAAAGGACTTATTAAAATGTATTAACACTTACTACAAGAGTTACGGGAGGGTTGAAAAACCAAACTTAGATGGAAAAACTTGATTATCTAGAGAAGATTCCCACAAAAGAAAGCACTGGATAGTTCCACGTAGGCTTTGTCTCCACTCCTCAATTTGTGACATTATACTAAGATTTTAAAGTACTGGGAGAACATCTGATTGTGAACTCAGTATAGCTGGATACACTTTTGCTATAGTGATGAAGGAAAGGGACTCCTGGTATACCACCATTTCCTGAAGGAGAAGATATACTGCTGAATTGGTCTTGACTCCTGGTAACTCCCAGTCAACAGAACACCATGCTGTCCAGGTCCTCACTGGACTCCTGATTAATTGCAGATCTAACCCTTGTGACCAAAATTTTTTCTCAGCTGGTTTTTGGAAGTAAATCAAAAGGTCTTTTTTCTGCCTTAATCTAGAAGCTGAGCCTAGGACCTTACCAGAAACTCTCCTGAAACCTGCTTAGCGTCACAGTCATATGCAAGCCCCCACTGACAAATGAGTGGTAGCTGCAAACAGGGTGTGTGGGCTGTAAGTTGAACCTGGATCTTTCTCAGGTAAAGTGAACATTGTGTGATTGAATCACACTGCTGGAAGCAAGAGGGTGGGACTGGCTAATACACCCCTTTCCAATATTGTACAAGCTGGGGGCAGCATAACCTCCCAAGAAAATCTCAGCATATTAATGGGAAGTAAAAAATGGTTGTTTGGTGACCAAAACTGATAGATATTTATAACAAAATACACTACACCACCAGGGCTCAGCCCCAAGAAAATACTTTTTAAACAGTCTGACAGACTAAAACCTATAAAAGATCTAGGCTTTAACACTTGTCCTGTTATCCTCAGTATTTCATTGTGGTTTGCAGCACAAACTCTAGAATCAGGCTGAATAAATTCAAATCCTAGCAACTAACTTTTAAACCATTAGCAATCATCTAACATTTCTGAGCTTCTTCCTATGTGTAAGAAGACTGCCTAACTCTAAGGGAGGCAGTGAAGATTATCTGGTTATTACATGCAGAGCAGCTAACTCTAAACTAACTCACTGCCAGAGAGCTGATTCGGACTTATGGTGACCTTCAGGGAATGACTAGAATTGTCCCTGTGGATTTCTGAGACTGTAAATCTGTACAGGACTAGCAAGTCACATTTTTCTCCCATGGTAAATCATGGACCCTTCATTTAGTGTTACTATAAAGTAATAAGATAAAGCTAGACACTTCAGAATCTCATGTTCGATTCAGGCTGACCACTGAGCATTGACTCATATGCCATGCAATGGGCTACAAAGAACTGCAGGAGAGTGTGATGGACGGAGATCAAGACAATAAAACAAATCAAGCATTATAGATAGTAGATGGACAAGCTATGAGGATAACAGTAGATGAGCAGGAACATGAACGTGGACCCCTAAGTGAACAGTGAACTCAAAACACTATAGGAGAGGGCACTGCACAGAGAAACCAAGCACTACAGCAGGCAAGACAGGCAAAATAAATGCATAGTTCATGAAAAATAATCTTGTATCTTCCAGAAGCTTCTCATAATTTCACTATAAAAACTAACTGAACCCAAACTATGCATAAAATATGGGGTGAACCCAGTCAGATAGAAACAGGAATTACAAAAATTAGACTAAAGACAGAAAATGGCTAGTTCACATCATGGTACCCATGTGTATCAATTTCAAAACAATATGAATTATAATCCATTATACAAATTAATTCTCACAAGATGTATTTATAATAATAACTAGAATACAATATCTCCAAAGGCATACGTATTGTCTATCTTGTTTACCACATTATCCATAACCCTTACAGTGGAACCCATTACATAAAACATGCTTCCAAAGTGTTCAATGGATGGAAAAATAAAATGAGGTGATGACACTTCACATATTTTGCTTAGGTCAAATTGTGGCTAACTGATGTGGTAGTTAGGTTAATTGTGCCAACCTGGCCAATAGGCACATGTGGGGTTAGTCAGGTCACAGTTTCAATGGAGGGCAAAGAGATAAATGGCTCGGCAGGGCTCGCCCCTGTCTCTCTGGTCCCTGGTAGTCAGATCAGTGTGCTGCCGCTCTAGTTGTAGCTCTCTGGCTCAACACAGCCTGTGGGACAACCAATGGAAGAATCGGTTTCCTAGATTTCTTGAGGTTCCTTCGAGACCTGCTCTGTAATACTGCTGATGTTTCCATCCCCTGAGCCTGAGGCTAGTGCATCTTGTCACCTGGCATTGCTTGAGTTTCACATGCCATCTGGGCCCGCTTTCCTAGGCTCCTACTTGTGGACGACCCACTCTACTGTTTGCTGCCTATGGGAAAACTGTGCCCACCTCGCCTGAGGGGGACTCTGTTGTCTGTATCCTTGACTTTGGACATGGGTTGTTCCAAGAAAATGAATTGAGCTGAGCCCTCTCTACTGCTCTGTGAACTAATTCGCTATTTTAAATATCCCCGAAGGCATGGATAAGTCTGTCACTATCACTAGAGGTGGTCATATTAATCCATGGCGGGAAGTGGCAAAGCTATTATACACAGTATCACCACCAGTAGATGAAGTGTTGGTGAGAGGACAGGCTGTGAGTGAGCGTGTGCTTGATATTTTCAAGCAGTTTGGTCAGGATAAGAAGTATAAGGAAGGTGGTTGACTGGTGCTCCTTGAAAATATGTTCAAGGAAAAGGATAATCTCAGAACCTCAGAAGCACACCTCAAGTGTCGAATAACAAACCTAAAAACATCTGCATATGCTACAAAGAAGAGGCCTCTATCTTTGTATAACACAGTTGACATCGCCGAAAACCGAATTCAGCCTTTCAACATATAAAAAGCTGAAATACAGTATCAGCTGTATTGTAAGTCTAGAACAGTGTCTGATATTAAAGCAGGATCATCAATCAGAAATAAATGGGACCCTGAAACATGGAATGGAAATATATGGGCTGATGATCCAGATGAGGAGAATATTGAGCCTCTAGAGTCTATCGAGTGACCACAATCAGTATATCTACCCATCCTACTTGAAAAGATTAATTCACTATCAGTAAAACAACTCACACTTGAGCAGATGAACCAAACTGTTCAAAGTGAAATGCTACCTGCACCATATCTGGAGAATCACCTGGAGAATAAGCCTTACAAGATGTTGCTGAGAGCCCCCAGGAACCACCCCACACGACCTATACACATCCATTATTTCCTCTAGACCTGTACCTGGAATTAATTCCCAGGAAGTTCCTAAAGGTGAGGTTCAGACAATGACTCAGAAAGAAATGCACTGTACTCATGAAGATGTGCTCCAGTTTTCTAATATGTACAAGCAGAAGCCTGGGGAATAGCCCTTGGAATAGTTTATAAGGGGTTGGAATACCAGTGCAAGGAATGTAACATTAGGCCAGTCTGAGTTTCTTTCATTGTCTCAGTGAGAGGTGAAGAGGGGATCTAATTGCTTATTTGGTTGGTTCACTAAACTATGGGCTGCCAGGTGGCCTACCTTAGACCAATTAGAGGTACCTGACCTACTTGGTACATTGTATAAAAAGGCATCCAAAAGCTTAGAGAAATTGGTATGTTGGAATGGGGCTATCAGAATAATCCCACAGACCCAAAAAAGGAGGGCCCCAAGGATTTACCGTCTACCACAACACTAAGAAACATGTTTGTGAAGTGAGTCCCAGCATCTCTGAAGACTCTTGTGATGGCAATTTTATGTGCTTCAGAATTAACAGTGGGAACTTCCCTAAGTGAATTGCAACATTTGCCTACAAGGGTTGATTGGGCCCCCATGGTGGTAAGGCACTGGTGTTAGCACTGAAGCAATGGAGATGAAGTAGGCTGGTTATTGCAATGGACAGCAAGGTTTCCACAGAAATCCGAGCAACCTGGCTCACGGCTTTATGGCATTGGCTACTTCGCCACGGTGTCCCTGGGAGTGAAATACATGGGAAACCTACTAAATATCCACCTGATCTATACAGACAGAAGGATGCCAAATGAGGTGAACAGGAGTTCAACTCAAAGCATCAGTTCACAGAGCCACAACCTCTCAATCAATTCCCGAACTTAAGCCAGTTTGCAGACCCCTAGAATGAGGGGAAGGCTGGTTCTTTTGAAGATGACCCTGCTACATCATTGAAGGATTGTCTTGCTATTTTTTCTTCTAGTCTTCCCCAAAGGGACCTGCAGCCTTTCACAAGAGTGACTGTTCATTTTGGGTAAAGGAAATGGATCAAACTTTCCAGGGATTACTGACCAGTGGCTCAGAACTGACACTAATTCTAGGAGACCCAAACATTTTGAAGGTCCACCAGTCAGAGTAGGGGCATATGGAAGTCAAGTTATTAATGGAGTTTTATCTCAGATACTCCTCACCATGGGTCCAGTAGGCCCCTGGAACCATCCTGTCATAATTTCCCAAGTTCCAGTATGCATCATTGGAATTACCATATTTAATAACTGGAAGAATCCCCATGTCTGTCACTGATATGTGGAATGAGGGCTATTATGGTAGAAAAGGCCATGTGGACAACATTAGAACTGCCATTGCCTAGGAAGATACCAAACCAAAAGCAATACTGCATTGCTAGAGGGATTTCAGAGATTAATATTGTCATCAAAGACTTGAAGAAGGCAGAGATGGTTTAACTCACCTATTTGACCTTTAAAAAAAAAACAAACAATCCAGATGGATCCTGGAGAATGACAGTGGATTATCATAAACTTAACCAGGTGATGACTCCAGTTGTAGCTGTCATTCCAGATGCAATTTCATTGCTTGAGCAAATTAATACTTCTCTTGGTGCTTAGTATGCAGCTGTTGGTCTGGCCAATGCCTTCCCAATACCAGTCTCAAGCAGTTTGCCTTTAACTGGGAAGGGCAAGAGTACACTTTCACAACTCTCCCCCAGAGTACATTGACTCTTCCACCCTGTGCCATACTTTAGTCTGAAATGGCCTTGATCACCTGTCTCTTCTGCAAATTGTCACACTAGTCCATGTTATTGATGGCATTACACTGTTTAAACCCACTAAGGAAGATATAAAGACTCTAGATTCACCAGTACAATATCTGTCTGCAAGAGAGTGGACAATCAACCCAATGAAAACTGAGACACCCTCCACCTCAGTGGAGTCCTGTGGTTTGAAGCATGTTGCGACACTTCTACTAAGGCGAAGGATGAGCTATCGCATCAGCCTTCTCCCTCCCAGAACCCCAACAACTAAACAGGAGGCACAAGACCTAGTGGGCCTCTTTGGATTTTGAAAGCAACATATCCCTCATTTGGGTGTGTTATCCTGACCTATTTATCAAGTGACATGAAAGGCCTCGAATTTTGAGTGGAGCCCAGAACAAGAAAAAGGTCTGCAATGGGTGCAAGCTGCTTTGCTACTGGAACCAAATGAACCAGCTGACCCACTGGTGCTAGACGTGTCAGTCATAGATAGAGATTCTGTGTGGGGTCTTTTGCAGACTTCTGTTGGAGAATCGCAGCATGGATCCTTGGGAATTTGGAGTAAATCTTTACCATTCTCAGCAAACAACTACCCCCCTTTTGAAAAACAGCTGCTGAACTCTTCCTGGATCTTAGTGGAGACTGAAGGCCTCATAATGGACCACCAAGTCACCATGAGACCTGAGCTGCCTATCAGGAACTGGGTATTGTCTGGTCCACAGAATCTTAAATTTGGACATGCATGACAACACTCCATTGTTAAATGGAAGTGGTATATATAGGATCCGGCTAGAGCAGAATGTGAAGGTTCAGATAAGGTGCATGAAGACCAATATGCCCAAATGACCATAGCCTACTCCTGTCACAGTACCTTCCTTCTCCCTATGACCTCCTGTGAGCATGAAGGTGGGCAGCATTTTGTTCTTACTGGAATAGGCGCCTACTCTGGATATGGATTTGTCTTCTCTGCATGCAGTGCTTGTGCCAAACCTACCATTGGTGGACTCACATAATGCCTTATACACAAGCATGACAACCCTCATAGTATTGCTTCAGATCAAGGAACTCACTTCATAGCAAATCCAGTGTGGCAGTGGGCCATGCCCATTGTTCTTCATCATCCTGAAGCAACTAGCTTGACAGAGCAATGGGATGGCCTCCTGAAGACACTTTTGGTGTCAGCTAGGTGGCAACACCTTGAGGGGCTTCGGACATGTTCTCCAGGAGTCTGTATATACTTAAACCAGAAGCCAATATATGGTGCAGTGTCTCCAATAGCCAGGATTCATGGTTCTGGGAACCATGTGATATGTGTTAGTCAGGGGAGACTGGAGAAACAAATCCATAGAAACTCATATGTGAATAAGAGAGAGTTTTATATGAAAGGTAATTGCACATTAAGAAAGCATCTCAACCCAGTCCAGTCAAGCCTATAAATCTGATATTAGCCCATATATCTGATACCAATCTATTAAGTCCTCTTCAAACACACAAAATACATGCAAAGAGCGAAATTCAGGACCATCACAGGCCAGTGGATAGAAAAGGTTTGGCTCCAGTGATGTTGTGAGCATCTTAGCGCTGGCAGGAATCTCTCTGTAGCGTCTCTGGCTTCAGAGGTCTGGGTGTATCAGGGTAGATCCACATGGCTTCTCCAGCTCAGGGCACTACAGGAGTTCCATGTGTCTTGTCAGTTGCAGTGTTTTCCAGGGAATAGCCTTGAGAGAGCGGAGTGTCTCCCACCTCTAAGGAAAAACACACTGGATTTTTCAGAATTCTCAAGAGAAGGCCAGGTCTACCCAGAGGCCTCATTGGTTATGATCTGATTGACAGGCTAGACTCACCCCTAGACGCTTGATCCTCAAATTGACAAACGATTCTATAACTCCCTTGGGGTGAAGACCATGAGGCACCACTTTCTATTCTTCCTAGTGATCCACTTGCAGCATTTTTGCTTCCTGTCCCAGCAACCTTGTGTGCTTCAGCCTGGAGGTCCCAGTTCTGAAGAAAGGAACTCTCCCACCTGGAATCACAGCACTGATTCCACTGAACGAGTAGCTGAGAATGCCCCCACCACCCCCACCCCTGTGATTTTGGGCTCCTCATGCCTTTGGATCAACAGGTCAGGAAGGGTGTCACTGTACTGAGTGGTGTGGTTAATACTGATTACCAAGGGGAAATTGGACTGGTGTTACATAATGGAGATAAAGAGGATTATGTCACAAAGTGAGGAGATTTCCTAGGCCAGCAGTTTTTAACCAGTGGGTCATGACCCCTTTGGTGGCTGAATGACCCTTTCACAGGACTCACCCAATACATAATAGTAGAAAAATTACAGTTATGAAGTAGTGATGAACTATTTTTATGGTTGGTGACTCACCACATTATGAAGAACTTTATTAAAGGGTAGCGACATTAGGAAGGATGAGAACCACTGCTCTAGGCTGTCTCTTAGTACAAACATGCCCTGTGATTAAAGTAAATGGTAAACCACAATAACTCAATCCTGACAGCAGGTCTAATGGCCCAGACCCTTAAAGAATGAAGGTCTGGTTCACCCCACCAAGCAAAGAACCATGACCAACTGAGGTTGTGGCCAAGTGCAAAGGTAATATAAAATGGAAATCTACATATAGGATTAATCTAGAAAAGTACAAATAATATAGAGGTTCTAAGAACACAAAACACTGTCAGACACTAGAGTCTATGATTTTGTAGAATGAAAGAGAGGCAGCATGTCGACTTATATTAACAGACAATTTTTCACATCTTACTAGAAGATTAACTCTATTGAGTATCTATCTGATACAAATAAGAGCTCACAATACAAGGAGTGTAGGGGTGAATTCTAGTCTGTCAAACTGGAGATAGCCAATGAGACCTCTGTGTGGGCATGGATTTCTCCTGAGAATTCTGGGAAATCTTGAATTATTTCCCCTTGGGGGTGATAGACTCACTGACTCAGTCTCTTGGAGTCATTCTACTGACAAGAGACAAAGTTGATTCCCTGTGAGCCATCCCGGAGAAGAAGTCACATGGGCCTATCCTGATGGAGTCAGACCTCTGAAGCCAGAAAAGCCACATGGAGACTCCTGTCAGCACTGAGATGCTTCTGCCGCCACTGGATACACAAGACCCTGCACCTACTGGCCTGTGATTTTCCTGGCATCATTGCATGTGCCCTGTGAGTCTGAAGAAGACTTAAGGATCAGTATCAGACATATGGGTGAATATTGGACTTATGGACTGGTATAGGATGCTTTCTCAATGTTCCATCCCTCTTGTACATAAACTTCTCCCTTATATACATATGAGTGTTTATGAACTTGTTTCTCTAGTCTACCAGACTCATACACCAGTCACAAAGAAAACCCATTCAAATGGGCCTGGGCAATCACTAGAGGTGAAATTGGCCCCGGTTTATGTCCCAAATAGGTGCCCTGATGGTGTCATGTTGATGCATTGGGCTGGTCTCCATATGATCCACAATGCAAAATGGCCAGCAGCTCTGAGAGAATGGCTAGCCTTTCTTCTTCCATAAGCAAGGACAATCTTTACAACCCACAGGGGGTCGTCAGCATCGACTACATGGCAGCAATTTGGTTATATAGCTAATGGGGAGAGAGAGTTTGGGCTTTCTAAGTAGTGGGTAGTCAGCCGCCTATAATGAAGTCCATTACAAAATGCTGAGGGAGAGATTTATAACTAATTGTGAGTCTTCATTTGAAAAAGATACAGATGGAGCAATGATTTCTTATCTATCATATATTTAGATCCCTTATGGAGTACATATTACTTAAACATCAATTCTTGGAATCTTTTAAAAAATTTTAAATTTCCCTTGTCTTTTATCGGTAGCTTCCAAGAATTTTCTCAACCTTTTGAGCACCCACCTACTCAGTACATCCACATGATTTATCTGCTTTACACATCTTTCTCTGATGGTTAATAGTACTGTGCACATGTGAGTAAACAACCCTGCTCCCTCTCCAAGGAGTCAGTGCACTTAGTCTTGACAAATCCCGGTCATGCATTTCATTTATAGCAGATACCTCATTCTGACACATATTGAAAAATAAATTTGCATTTCAATTACAACCGAGTTAAGCTAGTGAAAGTGTTAGCCCTGAGAGAGTAAAAGTATTTCTCTCTCCCCGCACTAACTTACCGGTTAGATCTATCATTATCACATAGGGAAGAGAAAACGACACTGTAGGTGCCTGACTGGATAACTATTTCTAGCATAGCAAGCAACTGTGATATTGCAAATCTGGTTTGATAATAGTGAGGATGAATATTTCATTTCCAAAAAGCCAGTAATCTGTAAGTATTTTATGATCCTTGGATCTCTTCTGTGAATTTGTGTCTCTTCACATTCTGATTACAAGCTATCACAGAAGACATGGGATCAGAAGCATTGTGCTCTATCAGGAAATAGTGCGCAGCATGCAATGTATCATTCTAGTCTTTTTAAACAAAAAGTAAGTTATAATAAATGTAATTAAGGAATTAGTTACTTATTAGAATCAAATATATTGAAACAAGTATAGATATAAAAAACATCTTTGGTATTTTCATTCTAAAACTTTCAGCATCAGAAGCAGCAGGTAGGAGATGGTCATATGAAACCTTTTGCTGCTTTTTGCAACAGCCAAGGCAGTCGTGGTTTATATCATAGTCCCAGAAGTTGCTAATTATTTTAGCAATCTCCACTATTCACACTCATCTGTCCATTTGTGACACTGTAGCGGCTCATATATGATGGCCCCAAGAATTGACAGAATACTAGCTGAAATGTTTCAGCAAATGGATGTGGGGCTGGAAGTGTTCACTAATCCATGGTAAGAAACTCCAACTGGGCAAAAGTCCACTTCCATGGTCATTTCACAGAAACCGTGATCCAACAAAATGTAGAAAGTATCAAAAAATATCATTCATACCCTACACAAGATTTTTCTGAAGATAATTTTAAAATTGATGCAACAATACATCAGCAGGAGACTTCTAGAAAACCCTTCCAGATCCAGAAGAAGGTATAGAAAGAGAAATAGCATTGCTTTTTGTTAGAAGAATCTTGGGCCAGAAAAATGTCCTTGAAAATGCATATGACTGTTGATAGCAAATATTTGCAGAATGGAAATTCCAGATCATTTCATTTTGCTCATCCAGAAGCTGTACATACACTGTGATGGTGAGATTTTTTTCACATCAAAATATCATAAGCAGATACAGGTGGCATCTTGTCTATGAATCAGGCTACAGCCTCGTGATTTCTCCTTGGGGGTAAGGAATAGATAGTAGATGCTGTAGTGGACAGGTCACTCCTTTTGCTTTTTCCTTCTTACCTGGACAGGTGCACTTGACCCCATCATATTACTTGCCCCCAAGAACCACCGGGTAACACTGCCTGGCATGGCCAACTACGACATCTGCTGTCTTCCTCACATCACCCTACTGTGCTGCCTTGACCTGCTGTTCTGCACCTTTGGCTAGTCATGCCTTGCACTATCATGCCCTGCTTCACTGCTGTGAGCTATCCCCACCTCTGCTAAGCTTCACCATGACTTGCTCTTCTATCTCCTGCTTCTTTGGCTCTTGGGTCTGGTATTTGCATGAATTGGAAAGACTTTAACAGCACATTAAATGATCCACATAAGTGAGCCAGAGTGACCACTTTCTGCAGTTATATGTGCTGTTATAAATCCCCTTCTTAATATAAACTTCTCTACTTATAAACATTCATAAGTGCCTTGGTTTTCCTTCTCTAGAAAACCCAGCCTAATAATTACACCAAGAGACATTCAAATAGAACAAGAAAGTATTGTGTGATTTAAAATAGGAAAGATGCATGTCAGGGTTGTACCCTTCTCCCCTACTTTTTCCATTTTGGTGCTGAGTCAATAATCCAAAAAACTGCCCCATAAAGGGATTGTGGCATCAAGGTAAGAGGAAGACTCATTAACAACCTTTGATATGCAGGTGACACAATTTGCCACCTGGAAGTGGACTTTCTGATGAAGATCAAAGACAGCAGCCTTCAACATGGATTACACCTCAACATGAAGCAAAATTCCTCCCAAAACAAGGCCAGTAAGCAATATCACAATACATGGTTAAAAGATGGAAGTTGACAAGAATTTTATTTTACCAGAATCCACAATCAATGTTCATAGGAGCATCAATCAAATGACACATCATGTTAAGCAAATCTGCTGCAACATATCTCTAAAATGTTCAGAAGCAACCATGTCATTTTGAAGACTAACATGTCACCCAAAACATGGTATATTCAATTATCTCATCTACATATGAAAACTTGACAAAAAATCAAAAATACCAAAGAAGACCTGGTGTATTTGGATAATAGGCTTAGTAAAAATATTAAATAGACCTTGGTTTCCAGAAGAATGAACAAGCCTACCTTGGAAGATGCAGACCCAGAACATTGTTTAGCAGTGAGAATTGCAAAAGTTTGTCTCCCATCCTTTGGGAATGTTGTCAGGAAAAGGGAATATGACACTGTAATGCAGCAAATAAGAGGCTTTTCCAGGAGATGAATTCACATATTCAAACATATACACAGTTGTGAGGATGGTGCAGGACAGGGCAGTGTTGGTCTCCTACTGTTTTACATAGGTCACTATGAGTAAAAATTACAGCACCAAATGACATGCTTGCTACGAGACACCAACTTTTATAAAAAAAAAACTAGTTTTATATAAGACTCATTAAAATTTTATTTTTGTCTTTTCAGTATTGAAGCATTTGCATATTTTTTCATACAGTGAAATGTTGGCAAATGGACATCATACTCAAAGGAACTTTGCCATCTTATATTGAGATTAAGACATTTTGAAGATCACCATTGATTAAAATTATCTTACCAAGTAAATATGTGTACTTACACCTAAAATATCTCATAAAACTACAGAAGATTTAAGATGCACCTATCATTTCTTCTTTCCTCCATTATTATTGTTCTCTATAGACTCTTCAACCTGGTTTCTTCCATGCTGTTTGATGAATAGTTAGGTAAAGACAATGCTAGACACCCCCTCCCCCAATGGAGATAATAAGATGATAACTGTAAGAACAGTGGGATTTTCTTGGCATGATCCTGCTCACCTTGCTATTGTCTGGAAGATTCTTTCAGGTGATGCCTCTCCTACAGCTTGAGGGCTGACCAAGTTCTGCTAACACTTATTCCAGTCCTGACACTTCAGGTTCAAGAATGCTAACAAATTTCCATCTCTATCTACCTTAACACCTGCTGCTGGTTCCTTTTCCTTTTTTCAGAACTGTTAGTAGTATCTTTAAGCTCAGTGTGGCCACTGAAGTTAATTGACAAACCCAGCAAAGAAGCCCTGAAAAGGCTAGTGGGTGTAAAAATAGGATAGAGAAGTATGTACTGGAGGCCTATGTGGAGGGAGGATGTTTTGAGAGTGATGATGGCAACAGGTGGGCAAATGTGGTTTGCATACAAATGACGTATATATTGATCATGATGAGAGTTGTATGAGCCCCTAATAAAATGATTTATTAAAAAAGGAGAGGGAAAGAGGAGCTTATACCAAGAGTATACCAAGCTTATACTCAAATAAAAAACATTTGGAAATGAAGATGGTAACATGTATACAAATATGCTTGATATAAATGATGCATGTAATGTTATAAGAGCTGTAAGAGTCCCCAATAAAATCATTTTAAAAAACTTAATGAATCAGAAAAGATGTATTCTATTGAATGCAATAGTTTAATGAATGCATATTGTGGTGCTAGTATCACGAGCACTGAAATGACTAATAACAATATGAGTATTGATCCACAATGAAATTTGTTGCAGATTCTGTATCCATTCCTTGCTGTAGCTAAAATAAACAACAGTGTAGTGGTGGAAAAAAAAGAAATATGTCTGACTTCTACCCCATAGGAATCATCTTTTGACAAATGTGGAGTTGTATTCTCCTTCCTCCTTGTGGAGTCACATGGTGTCACACATCGTCCCCATAGCGATTCCAAAAGATCACTCCTCACTCTTCTTTCTGGGAGGGAGAAAGTCCCTCTGAAATCTGCTCCCTTGTTTCATCTCATTTAGATTCCTAGAGAAAGTAAACAATTCTATCATCTTCTGCATTTATAAAATTACTAAGCAGATAATCAAGGTAATTCCTGGTGATGACAATGTGAAAATTGGAAACAAAGAAGAAAGATCACTAGATCTTAAACATTGTCTTGGTGACAGAAGGGGATTTGAAATACAAGGTAGAATTTGCTCTAACAATTTCTTCAGTGCAAAACCTTTTTAAACAACAACAACAAAAGACAGCGGTACAAATGGACCACTCCAGGTGCAATACAGGAATTAAATTGACTCCATTTGTGGGAAGAGACAATGAAGGAATGCAGTAGCAGCAGCCAAAAAGAAACCAGGGGCTTACTGTGAAACAGATCATCACATGCTCATGTGTAAATTCAGGTTGAAGTTGAATAAAATTAAAACAAATGCACAAGAGCCAAAATACAACTTTGAGTATATCCTACCTGAATTCTGAGGACATTTCAAAAGCATATTTGATGAATTTAATACGAATGCAAGAAAACCTGAGGGGTTGTGGAATGACATCAAGGATATCGTACATGAAGGAAGCAAACTATCATTTAAATGACAGGAAAGAAAGAAAATATAAAAATTGATATTAGGAGATTCTGAAGCTTGCCCTTGAATGTAAAATAGCTAAAGCAAATGGAGGAAATGATGAAAAAGAACTGGACAGGAAACTTCAAAGGGCAGGTTGAGAAGACAAAATAAAGCAATATGATGAAATGCATAAAGGCCTGGAGTTGTAAAACCTAAAGGAAAGAGCACCCACAGCATAGCTCAAGTTGAAAGAACTGAAGGAAAAGCTCAAGTCATAATGAGTCATAATGCATAAATGATGCAGAATGTATCCTAAGAAAATGAAGGGGAGGGCTGAGCCCCAGTGGTCTAAGTGGTTGCGTGTGGGACTGTGGCCCGCAGGCTTGGCGGTTCAAATCCAGCGGTGGCTCTCAGAAGCAGCACTGGGTAGCACCCATGACCACCAGAGGGCAGTAAGGCCCACAAAAAAAGTGAAGGGGAACAGAGTCATGGTACTAAAAAGAATTAGTCAATAATCAACCATTTTTAGAGGTAGCATGGGGTCACAAAACAACAGTATGGAAGGCAGAATTCAAAGCAGGACTGAAGGCTATCAGGAGAAAATATGGCTTCCAGAAAAAAAATAAGTTGTGTTGACAAATTGATAGAGCACAGTAAGGACTCACCCATTTATACCAACAAATTTGCATGATCTGTCCAACCAACTAGAATAGACTCATATTTGTGAACATTTGAATAAATCTCACCCAACAGAATGCAGAACAGTTTTATTAAAATAACACAAAAGTAAATTTGTGCAGGGAAAAAATACACAAAAAAACCCTTAAAATCCATTGCAGTAATATATCAACAGAGAGTTGCTAGAAATTGAAGCTGGATTTAGAATAGAACGTGAAACAAGAGATATCACAGCTGGCTTCACATAGATCTTGGCTGAAAGCAATGCTAAAGAACAAAGATGCACCTATCCCAAATTATAGTAGTTTCAATTGCCTCATGTATCTATGAAAGTTGCACAGTAAATAATGAAGATGCCTAAGAATTGATGCGTTTGAATTATGACATAATAGTTAGGGTTTGTGTCAACTTGGCTCGGTGAGTATTTCTAGTAGTTTGCCAGTTGAGGCCTAATAATTCTCCATGATGTGACCAACACAAGGTGCTCAACCTCACAATGGAATCTGCTGCTGAGAAGTTGTGAGAAGATTGTCACGGAGTACAAACCCCCGATGTAGGTCATAGCAGTGGTGCAATTAAAAGGAAATTTCCTTGAAGAAGGTGACCTACCTTCTATGGGAGGATACTTTAGGGAAGCTTACTATTTTTTTTTTTCTGAATCGGATCCTATATCTGGCTTGTCAACCTCCAGCCATTTGAACGTGAGCCAATGGCTTACCATTCCCAGGAGGCATCAGTAGCTTGCTATCTAATATGCCATCTGACATGCCGTCCTTGGATTCTTTGGTCTATAAATCCCAAGCCTGATCTGCTGACCTTGAATGCATACATCCATGCAGAATGAATGTTCCTGCCAGTCCTGGATCCATCAGCTCCCAAAGCTACACAGCCAGGAGAAGACTTCAATTTCACATCTGACCCATAGGTTTGAAATCAAGTTAGATTTATCGGCTTCTACAACTGTATGAGCTTCTACAACTGCTTTTTCTTGAAATCCCCCTCCCTTCCTCTCATTCTTCCACAATATATATTGTGGAAGTCACATTTGACTAAAGAAACAAATCCAGAGACCATCATATATGTGTAAGAGAAACATTTACATCAAAGAGCAGTTTTACATCAAGAAAACATTCCAGCCCCTTCTAGATCAAGTCCATAAGTCTGATATTAGACCAAATGTCTGACAACAATGTGTAAATTCCTCTTCAGACTCATGAAACTCATGCAATGACACTGAATGCAAGAAGATCACAGGCCAGTGGGTAGAAAGTCTTGTAGATACAATGGTGCTAGAACAATCTCAGCACTGGCACGGGTCTCCATGTAGCTCCTCCAGCTCCAGGGCTCTAGTGTAGCACCATCTGTCTTGTCATGAGGAGAACTGTCTTGCAGAGAGAATGTATATGTCCTGCCTCCAGTGAGCTATTTATCTCTGTGGTTTCTCCAAATGAGATCATAAAACTGCTTGACAAGCTAGACTCCACCCCTTTGTAAATTGACACCAGACTATGTAATGATCACACAGATGATAGATGATGATGGCACATAGTTGATAGATGATAGATAGATAGATAGATAGATAGATAGATAGATAGATAGACACATAGGTCCATGTCACTGGAACCCACCATATATCAGTATTGGAGAAGAATATTGAAAGTACCATGAATTGCTGGAAGTGTAAACAAATCTGTTTGAAGGAAATGCAGCCAGAATACCCTTTGAAATAATGAATATAAGAGTTTGGCTCACATAATTTACAGATGTTATCAGAAAGTGGACATAATGCTTGATAAAGTACAGTAACAGCAAAAAACAGGAAGACTTTGGATGAGATGGGATGACACAGTAAGAGTGGTGCAGAATTGGCCGGTTGAGTTCTGTTGTGCAAAGGGGCATGATGAGTTGTAAAGACTTGGAAGCACCTAAGACCAATGTCTCTAAAGAGATTGATTCACTATACAACCATTGCTTATAGCTTGCCTCATTAACATAAATATCTCTCATGGAACCTCATGGCCATAAAAGAGATTGAAATTTACAGAACATAGAATAATTACAGCAGCTCACAAATGGAGTAAAATTAAAAAAGAATCATGACCTAACTGAATTGATATCTATTTTAGGGGACATAAACATATATCACAGGGATATTGAGACACAGTTTGAGAATTATCATAGACTGAAGTGATCAATAACTATAGTCAATGATATTGAGATGATGGAACTTCCTATAGGAAGAGCTGGTTGGATAATAGAACTTCCTAGAGTGAGGGTTGAAATAGTAGGGAAATAGAGATGCTGAGAGAAACCACTACACATAGCTTGCTCAGCTGAATCCTAACAATTTTAATTAAGAGGTCTCAGAGACTGTTCACCAAAAGATCTATAAGTTTGTATTGTGGAGGCCAGCCAGCATCTGGGAAATACTCTGGACTATATGCCTTTGGTAAAGTAAAGATACATGTTTTTCTTGCTGGATTCAATGGGAATAAAGGATATGAAGCAAAATGAAGGATGTGCTTGGATTATACAAGCAAGGACAAGTCTCCTCACCGAGGCTAAATACTAATATTGCAGACGGTTAAACTTTTCAATTAATGCTAATTCTAATCCCCTGAAATGGCACCCCACCCCCAGATGGACAATGAGAATCTAATAGAATGGTTCTCAACCTTAATAATGCCATGACCCTTTAATATAGTTCCTCATATTGTGGTGACCTCCAAGCATAAAAATATTTTCTTTACTACTTTATAACTCTAACTTTGCTACTAGTATAAATTGGGTGACACCCATCCCCAGAAAGGGTTGCTCAGTCCCCAAAGGGGTTGCAACCCACAGATTGAGAACCACTGATCTAATATCTGGTAGATTAAACTGGAACATTTCTAAAAGGGGAAAGTGGTAATTTAGCATCATGGGACTATGTGTGCATGTGGATGCAGATTTGATTTTCCTGTGTGAAACACTTCTGCCAGGACCATCATCTGAGGACTTGTAGAAGACCTTACTCATCACTGCGGTATCTCACACAACATATCTTCTAAATGAGGATCTTAGGGTTCACTGGAGGAAGTATAGCAAGGAGGTCTTACTGTTGTAATTCCTCATTATCTGAAGCAGTCAAACAGTAGAATTGACTACTGACCACTGGCATAGAATGATACTCTGCAATGTCAGATGGCTAAACTCTTGATATAGTTACATCACAAGGGTATATATAGTTTCATTTTTCTCATAGTAGATACATGGATCAGGGAAGCATTTCATTACTTTTAACCTTGATAACTCACTTGCAGAATTTTTCTTTCTTTGAGGTTAACAGCCAAGGTTAAAACCTAAGGCAAGAGCAGAAAATTAGTTTGGTGCAAGATTCCTTCTTTCTTACTGTCACATTGTGATCTTGTTTCTTATGGAAACAGACTAAATCAGGTGGCCCCCTTCAATGTATACAACTCTCAAATGACTCTGATGCATTCCCCTTGCTGTGTCAAAGACCAAAAAGAAAAAGAAAAAAGGTAACCACTGCACCCTATTAGTAAGACTTAATACATCACTCTTCCTTGATAATTGATAGAATGCTACCCATCCTTCTACAGATAATCCCTGAAATTAATCCTCCATGGTTAAACCCTTTTGAGAGTGCTATTTCCTCCTCAAATCCTACTTCAGAGAATAAGTAGCTGTGTTAATTACCCTGTGTTTACAATTGGAGTCATATATATAACCCAACTTTAGTGGGCTAAAATATGACAGAAATAAGGTACAGTCTAAAATGAAGAAAACTTAGCATGAGAGTTGGAGAACAGTAGACATCTCAATTTCATTCTTAACCCCTGCTGGGGGAATGAGATCTCAGAGGCAGGGACAGGACAATAAAAACCAACTAGGGAGGCCTAGATGAAGGGTTTCCAGGCTGGAGGTAGATTGGTAGAGGAAGCAGCATCTTCATAAAACCATTATGGATGTGTATAAAAAATTTATAAAGTGAAATAAAGGCTACCAAGACCCTCTTTCTGTTAGGTGTCTAGGATGGTTTTCTTCGGTTCTTGCTTCTCATCACTAGAAGAGAAAGAAAGAATCTGAATGACAGAAGCTCTTTGTAATCTAAGTAGCCTGTGTGAGGGAAAAGGCAGTTTCACATAGTACAACCTCAGATAGTACATGCTATCCCAGGAAAGAATGCAAGTCTGCATGGCAGGGGCCATGGGACAGTTCATGGTACAAGACAGTGGAAGAGCAAGAAAACCCACATGGAAAATGGCTGGAAAGTGGAGTCCACAGAAACAAAAGAGGAGTCCCAGAACCAAAAATGAAGGGGAGAGAGAGAGAGAGAGAGAGAGAGAGAGAGAGAGATATTCTTGAGTGGGCTCGTGCAAGCGCAGCATGTACAGCAGAATGATCCAAACATCTGACATGAGGGAGAGACTGGCTTGACCTCAGTCTCTGCTATTTATCGTCACCTGTCCCACTCCCTGCTGGCTCTTGCACTAACTTCTGAATGCCTGCAGTAGACTGTGAGAAAACGGTCTTTCAGTATGACCTTCCATTCGTATGTGTCTAAATATAATGGATGGGTTTATTCGGGGTTTCTTTGAGGCAAGAAGCTTATAGGACTTTTATTAGGCTACTGGTATGTGACTGTGACATTACTGTCGTTGATGGCCTTTTGCCACCCTGACTATAATCCAATTTGACACACTCTAGAAGCTGTTCCCATGCCCACCTGTATGTGGAATCATAATTTCAGGTGGAGTCAGTTGGAGCAATAGTTATTCCTCCCACAGGATACTTATCATTCATCACATGTAAACCATCTCCAAACTTATTAGCCTCCTTTAGTACCATATATACTCAAGTATAAGCCAAATATCAGCTAAGACACTAATTTTACCATAAAACTGCATTAAAAATGTGCTGAAAACCCTGGCTTATTCATGAGTGTATATGGTGCTTGCTCTTTCTCAAAAGCTGTCATTGCCCACCCTAGAATTATCATTACATCCTTCCAAGTCAAGTCATAGGCAGGGTCAGATGCTGAAAAGCATCTACGTGCTGTTCTGTATTATCTGAGTAGCCGCCTTGGTTGCTTTTAATCTGCTTGAGTACAATTAAGGTGAAAGGCCTATGAATCTCCCAAGAACAAAATTCTCCAGCTGCTTTTAGAAAAGGGGGAATTTTCGAGGGGTCTTCTTCCCTCTTGGATTCTGTAAGTTCAGTACCAGAGGGCAGTGGAGTTGGGTTAGGGATTAAGAAGCTATCAGCTTCTGACACTGATCCCTTTATGGGGTCTTTAATACATTTGATGCCAATGGTTTTTACTGTCTCAATAGGAAAAATGTCTGGTCCAAAGATGCTTTTGCCCATTTTCCCACCCCCTTGCAGGAAATTTCTAACTATATTAGAGTAGGGAGGGTGAGTGTGCCAGGCTTTGGCCAGGAGTCCCCACTACCTAGAATGTACTCCAGCCAAACAGCGTTGGAGAAGAACACTGGTTTCTGCTTCTATAGTGTATGCGGGTATAATCTAGACCAGTTAGACAGGATGCAGTACAAAGAGCTCCCTGAGGAAGAGACTCCTAGTGGCCCATCTAGAAAACAAACAGGAAAAGGTTAGAGAACCCAGTGTCCTGGGATCTTATTCCAACACTGTGAAACCAGAGGGTCTCAAATAGTGTCTATCCTAGGTGGTGTCAGGACCCAACCTTAGGCCGTTGGCCAGGCCCCACACATTTTCTCAACAACAGGCAGGCATAAGAGGACCACCAACTGGTGTTGCCTTGGTACCTATTTAATGGCTTTTCTAAATGCAGTCAACTCTAAGGAAATTGCGTTCCTGGGCCTTGTATTCATTAACCCAACAAAATTTTACCAGGAACGTAAAGAGCCCGGTGTATGGGCCTATCCTCTGTATGGGGAGGTAGAAGGCATAGGCTCTGCTTAAAAGGCCTCTTGAAAGGTCATGACAATGAGTGAGTTAGAAAATATTGAGTGACCTAACTTCAAAATCCCTTTTGGCCCACACTTGTCAAAAGGAAAAACAAGCCAAAAAATAAAAACAAAACCCTAAACCAAAAAAGATAATCTGAACTCAAGAAATAAGGCATTCCCTTGCACCTGGCTTATCTATAAATTGGAGAAATTTGAGGATTTGGAAGGGACTGGATAGCCAATAAATCCAACCCTCCAGAAACACCTGGTGAGACCAGTGGGTGGAGCAAGAGATTCCATCTTTACAATGAGGCAGCATAGTGTCACCTGTTCAGCTGGCCTGCAGAATGGTGAAAAAGTCAGGGGATTGAGAAGAATAGAAAACATGAGAAGGAGGAGGAGAAGGAGGAGGTGCACTCTTACCAAGAGACCAACAGATTAAACATCACAGTCAAACAGTAGTTGGAGGAAATGATGAAGGCAGCAACAATGGGGTGAGATGTCCCAAAAGGAACAGGAAGGTAGAAGGGGCACTTGGAAACAGGAGTGCAGGGTTGCACAGGCAACATTCTTCCCAAAACACCATAGAAAAGGAGGCCGAGGTAGCAAAACATGGAAGCAGGAAGTGCACAGGAAAGCAGGAAAGCAGACACATGGACGATGGTCAGGTATAGGGTTCCTGCAGCCACATTTCCATGTGGTCTCAGGTGAAGTAGGCCCAAGTTCACTGCCACAGAGTCTTTTCTGACTCCCAGAAACTCCCCAGAGCAGGGTGGATTGGTTGTGGGGACCTCCAGGTCCATAGCCATGTACGAGATCAGAAGGGACTATCTACTGACTGCAACCACTGCAGTTTAGATTTGACCCTTGGACAATCCGCCACCAGGGCTCTTCTGCTTCTATGAAAAGCAGTGAGAAGTGAGGTCCGAAATGAAGGAGTGTGCACCGGAGGTGACACAGAGAAGTTCCAAGAACCCAGCTCGAGTGACAGGAGGGTTTTGTTTCAAGTCTGGGCTTACCTCAAAGGATGGATTTCAGAGAATGATCCGAGTTATGGTGCCACAATGTTAGGTTTCTGGGATGGTTTTCCTTAGTTCTTGCTTCTCAGTGCTGAAAGAATTCACGTGGCAGAAGCACTTTTATATTCCAAGAAAGTTTTATGAGGGAAAGGGGAGTTTGGAGTAATCCGGTCTCAGATCGTACAAGCTCCCCCTGGGAAGTGTGCAAGGAAGGCTGCATGGTGGGGGGGCGGGGGGTGGGGGGCATGGGAAAGTTCACAATGGAAAATGGCTGCTTAAGAGGAAAAAGAAAAACCACGTGGAGAAAGGCTAAAAAGTGTAGTCTACAGAACTAACAGAGGAGTCCTGGAACCAAAACAGAACAAGGGAGAGTGTATGAGCCCTGAGAAGACTTGTGCAGGAGTGTCATGCAAACAGGAAAGACCTGAAAGAGAGGAACTTGAGAGAGAGAGTTGCCTTCCCTCAGGTTCTGCTATTTATCCCCTCCTAGCCCCAGTTGGTTAGGTGAAGGGCAGTGGTCATGTTTGAGGGTATTGCCTGTTCTTAGTGGCTGAATTCAGATGCATGCATGACATACTATTGCTGGGATCTAGTGTGTGTCCCCAGGTTTACTTTTCCCTATGTCTAGGAAACTTTGGTCTGAGCATACCCAGCCTTGGATTGACCCACATAGGTGTCTAATGTGTGCCTGATTTATTTCCAACCCCTTGTTGTGGCGTGCCCAACTAAGTTTCATTTTGTGCAGACATTTGGTGGGGACAACCCCCTTTATGCCCAGTCTTCCTACCTGTCACTTCTGCACTAGGGAAAAGGAGGAGCCAACCCCACACTAGCCCAAAATGGGTTTCCCCAAGGCCAAGGTAGGCTTGGCTTTATCCTTTTTTATCCTTTCTGAATACCAACCATCCCTGCAAACACACTATATTTCTTGTTGGGTTTGATAAATCGCTGAAATGGTCACACAGATCTCACGGACAATATTCTCATGCTTATGCCTTGAGTATGGATTACTACTCAATGTAAAGAAGACCCAAATCCTCATGAGTAGACCAAGAGGAAACATCATGATAAGTGTTGAAAAGGTTGGAGTTTCATATAGGATTTTTTTCTTACTTGGATTCACAATCAATGCTCACGGAAGCATCAGTGAAGACATCAAAAGATATATTGCATTAGATAAATCTGCTACACAAGACCTCTATGGTATTGAAGAGCAAGGATATTCCTTTGAGGAATAAAGTATGCCTGACCCAAACCAGGGTATTTTCCATTGCTTCATACGCATGTGAAAGTTGGACATTGAATAAGAAAGACCAAAGAAGAATGGATGCATTTGAATTGTGGTGCTGAGGAAGAGTATTGAAACTACTATGGGCTGCTAAAAGGACAAACCAACTGATCTGTCATAGAAGTGAGGCCAGAGAGCCCTTACCCTCAAGGATGGCAAGACTGTCTTGCATACTTCGGACATGTTGTCAGGGGATTCCAGGTCCTGGAGAAGGACATCGTGCTTGCTCAGGTGGAGGGGCAGGGAAAAGGAGGAAGGCCCTCAACAGGATGGATTACCCAGCGGCTGCATCAATGGGCTCAGGCAGAGGAACAATCGTGAGGATGGCCCAGGACCGTGCAGAGCTTCTTTCTGCTGGCGTAAGGTTCCTGTGGGTCAGAGCCCACTCATGGCTCCTACCAACAGTATCAGGTCACAAAGATTTAAGGATACTCTGCCTCTTTTCAGCCTTGTTGGTAGGGCCATCAATGAGGGAATGGGGACAAACCTGAGAATTTTGGCACAGGAAATACATACGCTACCAGGAATAGGAAAGGACACAAACACAGAAGAGGGACAAATTGACAAGTGGAATATACTGAAGATAAAACACCTGTGTACATCAAAATAATTCATCAAAAGAGTAATAAGAGAGCTTATGGACTGGGAAAACATCTTTAGCAGTGGCATATCAGACAATGGCCTTATTATTAAAATCTACAATACCCTGATTCTTTCCAAAAAGAAGAGAAGGAATTGCCCACAGGGCAAAAGAACTGAAGTTTCACAGAGGTAGAAATCTGAATGCCAATGAACAAATGAGAAAATGAGTTGAGCCCTGGTGGCGTAGTGGTTGAGCACAGGACTACGGCCCATGGGCTAGGCAGTTCAAATCCAGCAGCAGCTCTCCAGGAACAAGGCTGGGTACCTCCCACGACCACCAGAAGGCAGTGATGCGCGCCCCCCCCCCAAAAAATGAGAAAATTTTCCTGTTCATTAGCCATAAGAGAAATGCAAATTTAAAAACCAATGAGATAACACCTAACAATCTCAAAGATAGCCCAATTCAAAAAAATCAGAAAGCAACAAGTGTTGGAGAGACTGTAGGGAGATCAGAATTCTTATCCACTGCTGGTGGATCTCTAGGTATGTATAGCCATTATAGAAATAGATCTGTTAATATCTAAAACAGATGGAAATTGGGCTACCATACTGCCCAGCAATCCTCCTACTAAACATATATCTGGAAGAGGCAAGAAACAAGCCATGGTCAGACATCTGTGCTCCAATGTTCATCACAGCACAGTTCACAATTGCAAGGAGTTGGAAACAACCCAAATTTCCATCAACTGATGAATGGATTAAAAAGCTGTGGTCCATACATACAATGGAGTACTACACATCGCTGAAGAGCAGTGATGAATGCATGAAGCACATCATCGCATGGGAAGAATTGGAGGAAATTATGCTAAGTGAAGTAAGCCAAGTGCAAAAGGAAAAGTGCCATGTGAGTCCACTGGGGTAAGTTTTGAAACTGCAAAAGGGGCATAGGGAAAAAACTACTATATACAGAAATTCCTGGGGTGAGGCCCAGGCGGTATGGGAGAAGTCAGACCAAATCCAGGGCTACATACAGTAGCCAACTGAGGGCATGGGGAAATGGCAATGTGGAGTGGGGGAATGGGGCTCTAACCCACCAAGAGAGAGGAGTGTATAGTCTATATCTCCACAGGGAGAAAGGGACCAAACTTACACCTTGTGTTTCAGGATGTGAATATAGCCCGATGGCATGGAGTGGGGAGCCAGTGGAGCGGTCTGAGGGCACAACCCCAATCCCAACTATGTGGATAACGCCCTCTTGCCCCAGGGGAGTTTGCTTTGGAGGACAGCACTGAACATGCAGCTCAGGAAGAGGGACGTGCCAGAGTACACAGGAGCAAATGAAGGGGAAGGAGAGAGAGTAGAGCGCATCCTGGCCCACTGAACCTTGAGAACAATATCCCCACTCAGAACAGCTAATGCACAGAGAAGGCCGTATGACCAGTCCCACTATGAAACACGGCATCCCTTGCTGACCTAAGGCCCTATGGGGACAACAATGGAGAAAGAGGGTCAAGATTGTACCAGTCTGACTCCTCCACATCAAGGCAAAACACTAAGGGTGTATTTCTGAGCAGCAGAAGAAGCAGAGCATGGAGTTCCCAAGGGAATGTCAAGTATATACTTTGGGGCCAAGGTGGGGCATCCCATTAGTCTCAATCACTCCTGGAGGTCAATGAATAGACCTTGAACTATTTACAGGTTTTTCTTTTGTTTCTATTATTTTTATTTTTTACCTACTTATATCTTTTTCTGATCATTGATATTTTTGTTTTTGTTGGCATTGTTTTGTTTTGTTTTTTTTTTGTCACTTCATCTTGTGAATGTCTTGATTTTTTGGTACATATTATTATCCCTGCAAGTTTATCTAGATAAGATAGGCTGGATGAACAGTCTGAAGGAGAAAACAATGGGACTAATGGTTCTGGGGGTGGGGCGGTGGGGGAAAGGAGGTGGTGTTGACCAACCCAGGGACAAGGGAACAAACAGTGATCCAAAACCAGTGACAAAGAGGGTGTGAGAGGCTGATAGTGACTGATCAAGAGTAATGTAACAGAAAGAAATTAATGAAACACAAATTAAGGCTGACCATGATAGTGGGGCAAGAGGAAAGTAAAAGGAAATAGAGGAAAAAACTAAGAGGCAAAGGGCCTTTATAGAGGTCTAAATACAGATGTGTACATAAGTAAATATATTTGCATATGATGAGGAGGAAATAGATCAATGTGATTTTACTTAGAGGGTTAGTATTAAGTCAGCAGATGGGCATTGGACCTCCACTCAAGCCCTTCCTCAATGCAAGAACATTTTGCTCTATTAAATTGGCACTCCATAATGTCCACCTTCCTGACACAATCACTGAAGACAAATGCCCATAAGCAAAACTGGTAAATAAAGCTGTTAGTGCCCAGCCATGAAAAGATATAACATCAGGGGATCTTAACTCTCTAATGCCAGAATATTTAATTTCACCAAAAATTTTGTTTTTATTTTTTCTTTCATAGTTATCAATATCTATAACAATCAAAATATATTAAAAATCTATAAATATAGTTTCAGTACCAGATACATTTTAATTAAATGCACTTGATTAAATGTATTTAATTAAATATTACAAAAACATCATGCTCGCTGTTATAGGTTTAAAGACTTGAAAGTAAACAAGCAGCAATCTAGCTCAGGACCAACAAAGTCCATGTGGAAGAAACACACTAGCCTGTGTGAACACGAGGTGTCAAAAGGATGTTATCATGAATCAAAGAACTAAAAATCATATCATTGCATGCTCATCTTCCTGATTTGATTGCTGAAGACAAATGTCTCCATAAGCAAATATGGTAAAGAAAGCTGATGGTGCCTAGCTAACAAAAGATACAGTGTCTGGGGGCTTAAAGGATTGAAAGGAAACAAACAGCAATCTAGCTCAGAAACAACAAAGCCCACATGGAAGAAGGACACCAGCTTGTGTGACCATGAGGTGTCAAAAAGATCAAGTATCAGGCGTCAAAGAACTAAAAATTATATCTTTATAAATGAAGGGGAGTATAGATTGGGGACCCAAAGCCCATCTTAGGTGAAGCAACATACCCTTACAGAAGGGTTGCAGGGAGGAGAGGAGTCAGTCATTGTACAGTGTTGCAATGATGAAATATACAACTTTCCTCTAGTTCTTAAATGTTTCCTGCTTTTAACTATCATGATCCCAATTCTACCTTACAAATCTGGCTAGACCAGGGAATGTACACTGGTATGGATAGGAACCAGAAACATGGGAAATCTGGGACAGATGATCCCTTCAGGACCAGTGGTGAGAGTGGCAATACCCAGAGGGTGGAGGGAAGGTGGAGTAGAAAGGGGGAACCCATTACAAGGATCTATATATAACCTCCTCCCTGGGGTATGGACAACAGTGAAGTGGGTGAAAAGAAGAATAGACAGTGTATGATATGACAAAGTAAGCATAATTTATAAATTATAAATGGTTCATAAAGGAGGAGGAATGTGAAGGCAGGAAATACATGAGGAGCTGGTGTCAAGGGCTTAAGTAGAGAGAAAATGTTTTGAAAATGATGATGGCAATAAATGTACAAGTGTGCTTTGAATACAATGGGTGGATATATGGATTGTAATGAGTTGTATGAGCTCCAAATAAAATGATCTTTTTTAAAAAAAGAAGACGGAAAAACGATGTATGAGCCTCCATTAAAATGATTTAAAAATTAAAAAAGAAGAAGACGGGCTGAGCTCTGGTGGTCTAAGTGGTTGAATGCGGGACTACGGCCCAAGGGCTTGGTGGCTCAAATCCAGCAGCAGCTCTCAGGAGCAAGGCTGGGTAGCTCCTATGACCACCCAAGGTCAGTGATGCTGGAAAAAAAAAAAAAGAAGGCCCTCAAGGAGATATATTGATGCTGTGAAGGCAACAATGGGATCAAGCACCAGAAGAGTTGTGAGCATTGAGCAATGCTACATTCTATTGTGCATGAGATTGTTGTGGAATGGAACTCACGCAGTGACACCTAGCAACAACAGTGTATGTGTCAAATCATAAGAGCAAATGCTGATTCTAACTGAAGAATTCTGTAAGAGAGACTATAACTATGCCATAGCATTTTCAAGGCAAAAAAAATTGTTATGGAAGCAGACTACAACCTCTTTTCCTCTCAAAACAATTGGTGAGTTCAAACAATTTTTTTCTCAGCTTCAAGTCAGCCCTTAACCACTACATTACCAGGGTTTCTGTTTATGTCTTAGTTTATGTCTTCTGTTTATGTCTTATACAAAATTTCGAACAGCAAATTTTGTATTTCCTTTCTTGGACACATTATGTGTTAATGTGGGTGGACTAGAGAAGCAAATCCATAGAAGCAATATGCATATAAGAATAAGGTTTATATACAGGAATATATATAAAGTATATACAGTATATGCAATGAGAAAATATCCCAGTCCAATATAGATCAGACTCAAAGTGAGGTATAAGTTCATATGTCTGATACCAATGTATAAAGTCCTCTTCAGACTTAAAACACATGCAATGATGCTGAGAGCAGGATGATCACAGGCCAGTGATAGGAAGTCTTGTGAATCCAATGACGTTGTACACATGTCAGCACTGATGGAAGTCTCCACATGACTTCTCCAACACCTAGGGCTGCGTCACGGTAGGTCTACGTGGCTTCTCCTCATGGATGTCTCACAGGAAGTGAAGACAGAGACAGACAGAAAGACAGGGAGGAAATCTAGGAATTTCCAGCATTCTTGGTGGAAGACCATGCCGACACTGAAGTCTCATTAACTATGAGACCACTGACAGAGTAGATTCCACCTCTTCACTCTTAATCCTCTTAAATCCCAGATTATGTAACTACCACAAACCACTCCCTGTCAATTTGACACCTTCACATAACACTTCAGCCATATAAAATTTTCAAACAATAATATAAATCATATTTGTACCAAACAAAAATCCATACAATTCAAAATATTCCACCCTCATTTAAACATAACATGCTATAGGTGAACAAAATAAAAATATCCTATGCATAAAAATTACAGTTAAATAACCCTATACCTTAATCCTATAATCCCATGAATATATTCCCCTACCTATGAAAGTTTGTAAGCCAGTCATGTCATGCCTTAATATCCCCACACCCACCCTGCTCCCCCAATTTTGGGTATCCAGTTTCTCTACTGCCCAATTAAATCAACCCACTGCTCTGAGGAGACAATTATATTCTTTGATGTGAAGACTTTTCATTCCAGTTGGAACCTTGTGAAATCGGCATCCATAAGCAAAGTCAAATCAGGACAGGTCATCCATAAAGTCAGCAACAACATATAATAGTTGACAAACTCAAAAATCTTCTTTTCCTCTGGTCGGGTTTTAGTCAACTCAATGTGGGCTGCCTCACTTGCCTTCCCTTTAGAGTAGACCATGGACCCATCACAACCCTCAACAACCCTATCCCCCTGTGATAGGTCATGAATTTCAAACCAGGCAACCACTCTTTATCTTCTAATTCCTTGTAAACAAGGTCCACAGGTGTCAATGGTCAGACTCAACCCATCTCCTTACTGCTGCCTTTCTCCCACTTCCACTCAACAGGTGGATCCAGGTGGTCATCTAGCAAGTATTTCAGCCTGCCCACAGGTTTCCTTTAATGTCCAGGCACAGAGAGGTGCTTTCTTCATGGTTCCAAATGTTTTCTAGCTACCAGCACAAACCAAAATTTCAAACTTCAAAGAATTTCTTTTTTCCATTAATCTGTCAATCTTGCCCCCAGCCAAGTCTCTTGGAATGCAAATAAGCTGAGTACTCCAAAGCACTGTGTGGGACTAATCTCTTCAGAATTTTAATGGCAGGCATGTCCTAAGATCATTTAAGGATCCAATTGGCACAAGGAAGGGACAATGCTGCAACCAGAGTGCAATATAGCACAAACATACAACACTCCTCTACTTCCTTCTAGTTCCTCTAGTTTCTTCTGTCCCCACCCCACACCCCAAATATAGTGACCCAGTTCTACCTTACCAATGTAGCTAGACTGAAGCATGTACACTGGTACAGATAGTAGCTCTTAACACTTGGAATCCAGAACAGATAAACCCCTCAGTAACAGTAGTAAGGTTAGTGGTACCATGAGAGTAAGGGAATAGGAGGGTGGGGGGCAGGGGAGAGAACTAGGAAACTGATCACAAACTTCGGTTTATAACCCCTCCCAGGTGGACAGATGATGAAAATGTGCATGATGGGAGACAATGGATGGTGTAAGATAGGAAATAACAATAACAATAAATAATATCAAGGATTCATGCAGGTGGGAGGATGGGGAAGGGAAGAGGAAAAAGTGGATTTGATGCAAAGGGCTCAAATAGAAAAAAAAATGTTTTGGAAATGATGATGACCACATATGTACAATTTTGCTTAATGCAATTAAATTATGGATTGGTATAAGATCTGTAAGAGCCCCCCAATAAAATGATTAATTAAAAAAAATTATAGCCTTGGAAATCCTACATGTTCTATTGTGTTATTAAGCCTTGAAATAAATTCAATAGCAATACTTTATGTTTAAAAACTATATTCTTGAATATTAAAAGAGCCCTCTATTAAATATTTCTCAAGCTTATGTTAAGTTAATCATATTCTCAGAATATAATAATATAACATATTTTAGTCAAATTTACAAATGATTCAATAACTTTGTATTAATTTTTAAACACATACAATGTTACAAATATCAGTTTCAATATGAAGGCAAGAAACAAGCAAAGTCTGAACCTAAAACATACTGTATGCATTATACATACACATACACACAATTTCTGGAGGAAGTGAACAAGTGAAAGAGTTTGTGGGAAATAACAGATGAATTCTAAAACAAAAATATGTCTCTTGAATTGAGGGAAAATGAGTCAAACAAATTCAACATCAGAGTAAAATGCTAAAAGCAAAAAGAGCTCAGTTGGGCAAGATTGGCAAGCAAAATTTCTACAGAAGTAATTCTTACATTTTAATGCATATCCGAATCCCCAAGAAATTATAAAAGTTATGATAATTTGTGGGATCTAAGATTATGCATTCTAATAAGCTTTAACGTGCTTCTAATTAATCTATTTTACACAATAAGAAGGGTATAGATAACAATATTCTGATTACATAACTTTAAAAGGAGCAAGCTATTTTAGGTGAAATCAATCATTTGGATACCTCTTATGCTTGTTTTCTGCTTAAAACAAATTATTTTACAAATTAGTAATTTTTCTCAGCTAATGGAGAAAGTTATAGTTAGAAAGACAATTAGCTTTTATGGCATCCTTTTTAAAATCCCATGTATTGATTTGAATGCGTTTCTTTATTAATTCATCTACTCTTCATGAAAACCCTGAGAGATAGATCAGTAACAGGAACCAAAAGTATAACTTTCACAAGTAAATTAAAGAGCAGACAATATACTAGACTGTTAATAGATTTCTATTTTTGTAGGGATGTAATTCTATGCAAGTACGTTTGAACTTTAATAACAAATCCAAGCAAGAAAAATGTGTTCCTATCACACTAATATATACCAAATACTTAACATAAGCCAGGGTGATGGGGTAAAACTTCTCAATATGACTTTTCTAAGCTTTGACAGTACCATGGACTGCCAAAGGAACGAACAACCTGATCTTTGAGTAAGGACCCCAGAATGCTTCTTGGAAGCGAGGATGGCAAAACTTCAGCTCCTGCACTGGACTTTGGATGTGTGATTAGGAGAAATCAGTGCTTGGAAAAGGACATCATACTTAGTACAGTGGAAGGGCATTCAAAAAGAGGAAACTCTTCAAGAAGGGAGCCACAACAATGTGCTTAAAGATAACAATGAAGAGGAAGGTACACAACTGAGCAGCTGTTTCTTCTTACCTTAAATCATGCCGAGTCAGCAAAGATAGATCATGAAGTCTTCCCTCCCACAGACTTTACCCAGCATAGGTCACTATGATTAACCCCGAACCAAGACAGTAGCTCCTCTTCAGTCATATTTCGACTACTCTGTGACCCAAAGGAACAATTCTTCAGCTCCAGCTCCAAAAATGTTCTACTCCCATTCATTCATTAGGACTTCAGTATTTGAAAAGGCTTAAGCTATGCTTAAGGGACTGAGCGCTGGTGGCATAGTGGTTGTGTGTGGGATGCAGCCCAAAGGGTTGACTGTTCCACATCCAGCAGCAGCTCTCCAAGAACAAGGCTGGGCTCCCTACACCGACTAGGGCAGTGTGGTAGTCTGGGTAGACTAAAGAACAAATTTCATAGACATGCATATAGATAGAAGGAAAGGGTTTATATACAAAAGAAATGGAACACTGAGAAAGCATCCCAACTCAGTCCAGTTCAAAGCCATAAGTCCGATATTAGCCCATAAGCCCAATACCAGTCTATAATGTCTCCTTTTGACTCATGAAGTCACAGGTTAGTGGGTGTAGAATCCTGACACTGGTAGGGGTCTCCCCATGGTTCCTCACTTCCAGGGCTCAGGGTTTATCAACAGCATCCAGCAGTGGCAGAAGCAACCCATCACTGACAGGGGTCTCCAGGTAACCTCTCCAGCTTCAGATGTCTGGCTCCATTAGGGCCAAGCCATGTGACTTCTCCGGCTCCTCAGACTGCGATCTTGTCTTGTCTGTGATTAATCATCTCTGAGACTAACTCGCAACAACTGGGGAAATAGCTTCTCATCTTCACGAGGGAAATATCGCGAGATTTCCCAGACGTATCAGGAGAAAGCCATGCCCACACAGAGGCCTCATTGGCTACTCAATGGCTATCTCCAGATTAACAGGCTAGACTCCACCCCTACATCTCAATCATTAAATTAACATAAGCACATGACCACCACAGGTAGTGATGCCACACACACACAAAAATACTTTTAAAGCTATACATAAGGTTTTTGTGTGGATAATTTCCCCAAAGTGGGCAGCCAGTTTCTTCTTAGTTGTCTGTTTTTCATCTGGAAGCTCCACTGAAATTTTCTACTTTAGGTGACCCTCCTGACCTTCCAGTAACATAACTTTCAGTTTCAAAACAACAAATGAGGCACCACGGTTAACACAAAGTGATGGAAAAGCGGTGGGTCCTAGAAGTAGGAACAGAGAATACCATGACCATCGATAAATAAGAGCAAGTACAAGCTATCTGAGATCCCTGCACAAAGAGGCTGTGCCTACAGCAAGAGATAGAGCAGTCAGCATGCCAGATCATGGGCTGAGTAAATCTGAGTGCCTTAATGGTTGCTGACTGGGATGACAGAGGCCAAAGCTTTCCTAATAAAGCCCATAATTGTGAGTCTTATCTGTGAGTTTCCTGTGATCCTTCTAACAAATGGTATAACTAGTCAGAGTGCTTTGGAGGGATGTTTTGCTTAAAGACTATGGAAAGAATGTCTGCCTTGAAGAAATCATCTCATAACAGATGTGAAATTGGCTCTCTCTTCTCCTTAGCATATTTGAAGTAGCATAGATGTGGCCCTCATGCCATTGCCTCATATATGTTACTGAGATGACTGGTTTGTAGCCATCCATTGATCACAGAGAAATATTTTAACACATGTTGTTTGTATTAAATCTGTGTATGTAAGAGCTGGAACTCTAGTAGCATTACTTTTTACTTTCCTTATAATTGCTGTGCATGTAACATGTATGTTACATAAAACATATTATACACATATATTTATATGTATCAACTAAATTATATATGTGTGTATATACCCGTGTGTGTGTGTTTACCTTTGTAGCATCATATTGGGAACCACAAAAATCAGTGGTTCAAACCCACCAACCCCTCTGTGAAAGAAGCATAAGACTTTATGCTCTCGTAAAGGTTTTTATAACTTCAGAAACTGGATATGCAGTTTAACTCTTATCTAGAGTGTTGCTATAAGAAGAAGTTGACTTGGCAGCAGTAGGTATATAATATTTGTAGGTATGTATGTATGTATCTGTGTATATGAAAAATCACATATATTATATTAACTGATAATCAAAATGCATGCTAAACTGGTGGGTTATATTTAGGAGAATTAGAAATTTAAATGTTAGAACAAATTAGACTATTTTCTAATTCTATAAAGAAAAGTTCAGATGAAATTAAAGTCTAAATACAGCCAAATTCAGACTTGGGATTCTAACTAGCCAACTTTCCTGCTGGTAGTAGCTTTGAACTATGCCTAGATATACAAAACAATTACCTCAAGCTCGGGAGACTGAAAACAAGAATACAGTGTTTAACAGGGAAGTCAACCTTGGAGGAAGCAACCTGTACAGAGTTTACGGGTATTTGTGTGACTGTATCATGAGGAGATGGTTGATTATGTTTCAGAAGTGAATTAACTGACATTCAAATGAAGATAGGAGTTGGTCACTTATAGTCTATCGCTTAACAATCCCCAACCTCATCATGAATATTCTAGATCTCTCACATCTTTAAGGAAATATTTATTCTGCTTTACATAATAAAAAGATTTATTTTCTCTAAATGTTACAAGGGTAGGTGCTGAACTTTCAAAGAAGGTCCATGCTGGTTGAACTCTTCCAGAGGCAGCCCTGAAAGAGTTTGTATCATATACACTCTTTGGGGACATTTTACACTTTTGTGTGAAGTGATTATGCAAACTGCTACCAAATCAACAGAGACTGATTGCAACTTCTTAGAAATCAAAATTCACTTTTTCACTTGAAGTGATTGTCATGGATCCTGCTGATTCAATTCAAATGCTACTAAAATTTTAATTTAATGTAAATTAAAATTATTTCATTCAAATTAATGCTTAGCTCTTAAACTTAAATCTTGTCATAGTTTTTTATTTTAATTTGGAATTCTGATAAATCAGAAATATAAGTGAACTTAAATTCATAATAGATTCTAGATATTTTCAGATTCAATCTGAATTGGCTTTCTTTCATTTTAAGTCATAGAACTTGTTGAATCACCTAAGAAGAGGATGTATATGTTAGCCCGGGTACACTGGAGGAAAAAATTCTTAGATACTCAGATGTGTTTAGGGAAGAATTTTATATACAAGAGCAAATAAATATTGAGAAAACATTCCAGTCAGCCCAGATCAAGTCCATAGGTTTGTTATTAACCCACATGTCCAATACCAAACTTTAAAGTCCTCTTCAGACTCATGATACTCATACAATGATGCTGAATGCAGGAAGACCACAGGTCAATGGATGAGAAATCTTGTGGATCCAGTGGCATTGTAAGCATCATAGCACTGGCAGGGGATTCCATGTGGCACCTCCAGCTCAGGGCAATAGCATAGCTCCAGGTGTCTTGTCAGACGCAATGTTTCCCTGGGAGTGAGTGTGTGTCCCACCTCCAGAGAGCTGTTTACCTTCTTAGCATCTCCAAATGAGATCATCAAGCTAATCCCTGATTAACAAACTGGACTCCACACCTTCACTCTTAATCCTCTCAAATTGACAGTAAATTATATAACTGCCAAAATGCCTGTGAAAAAAATTCCAGGACCCAACCCGGAACTTCTTAACCTTAGTGAGTTTCTTTCCTTGCAATTTGGATGTGAATCAGACAATCGAGAAAGGATTAAAGACACTCATAACATAGCTAGATCTTTGTGCTGTTGAAACATTTTAGCAAGAAATAATAATGGAAATCAATCATCTAAAACAGATGGAAATCAAGTTACCGTACAACATAGCAATCTCCCTATTGGGCATTTTTTCCAGAGGAGGCAAGAAACAAACCATGGCCAGGCATCTGTGCTCCAATGTTCATTACAACAGAGTACACAATCATAAGGAGTTGGAAACAACCCAAATTTCCATCAACAGACAAATGAATTTAAAAAACCTGGTACATACATACAATGGAGTACTGCACATCCCTAAAAAGCAATGGTGAATGCATGAAGCACATCACCACATGGGAAGATGTGATAGGTAAGTGTGTGGGCGAACATGGCCAAAGAAGATAGATAGGTTTGTTGTGACAACATGGCCAATGAACACAGGTAAGATCAATTGAAGGGTGAAGATATAAATGGCTCAGCAAGTCCCACCCTTGCCCTCTTACTCTTAGATCTTCAGATCAGCCGGCCACCTTGTTTGTCCTGTGCCTCGATCTCCAAGCTATACTACCCATGGGACACCAAATCCATGGACTGTGTTGCTGTGAGTTGAGTTTACTTCAAACCCTGCTTCGCTATGCTCCTGGAATATACATCTCTTGAGCTGGAGACTGTTGGACTCCGTCATCTGACTGACTGTTGGTGACCTGCTTTGCCATTTGCTGTTTGTGGCCAGATAACCTGAATTGCTCTACAGAGGATTACTTGGTGGCCCTCAAGACTTGAAGGGCTGCCAGTGTACTAGCTCTCTCACACAAGTGAGATGCACCTAGCCATTTGTACTGCTTTATAGAATAGTTAACTCTTTACTTCATATGTTAGATAGCTTTCTATCTATATAAATATATATAGAGAATTATTAGTGTCTTGGTTTTGTTTTCTAGAGAACCCTGTGTAACACAGAAGAACTGGAGGAAATGATGCTAAGTGAAGTTTGGAATGCATGGACGGACAAGTACAGCATGAGTCCACTGATGTATATCCCAGGTGCGTGGCGAAGTAGAGCTTGAAGGAACCTCAACTCACAGCTACACAGTCCACCATTAGGTGTCCCACGGGTAGTGTTGCTTGGAGGTCGAGGCACAGGACGAACAAGGCAGCTCTCTGGTCCGAAGATCTGGAAGCAAGAGAGAGGGCAGGACTCACCGAGGCTTTCCTATCTCTGCCCTTCAATTTACCCAATGTGTTCATTGGCTGTGCCGTCAAAACAAATCCACCAATCATCTATGGCCATGTTTGCATAACAAAGCTACCATCACAGTGGGTCAGGGGACCTGTCTCTGTTCATGAACTGGGCCCCAGCTGTTTTCTAGACAGCAAGCAAGATGTTGCATGCCACCCACATGGGTAACCTCACAGAACCGATGAAGGGTATGAGTAATTCACCTGAACCTCCAAAGGTGGGACGACTGTTTACAGAGGCCTTACCTTTGCCTTCAAAGGCTACCACTGGCTCAGTGTATATTCATCCACTCTAGGCAAATTGGAATCCTTGACTGGACACATACTGTCACAGTGAACTGCAGTGGGAACGTAAATGGCCAGAGGGCAAAGGCAGGGAGGCAGTTGTGCTTAAAATAAAGTGACAGACATCCCACTTTTGGCAGGACAGTCCTGATTTTAAACAATTTTTCCCATGTCCCAGGGCATTTTTTAAAAGTCCTGATTTTTGGAAAGAATGCACAAAAATCTAGGGAATGGCAGGAGAATGGGAAAGGGATATACCCTTCTCTACTCCCCCCACCCCTTGGTCAATGGTGTCCCGCTTTACCAATGTTAAAATCTGATGACTTTAGCTTAAAAGCCTTTCAAAACAGCCGAGTTAGCAGTTACTTTTTGGCTTTGCTCTCAAATGCCTTTTGCTAAAGCTTAGCTTTTAGCTTTTGCTAAAGCCCAGGCCCCAAACTGTGGGAAATGCCTTGGTCAAAACCATGGGGACTGAGCAGGGCTGGCCACTAAGTCTCTGTCCGCGCCCCTCCCCCGCCCCCCCACTTGGTTGGGGCACTGGACAGCATCGTGGTGAGGTTGGCAGAAGACCACATGCTCAGTTGCCCTGTGACAAAATGGCAGACACTGAGTGGTGCCATCTTGCTGAGTTCTGTGGAGGCACGTGTTTGGCTAACCTGAAAGAGATGGAGAAGTCAGAGGTCAGAGGGAGAAAGCAGGAAGATCCAGCATTCTACATGGATTTATACATGTGGTCGTTTGCTGGAAAGCAAAAAGACTTTGAGGACCAGAGATCCCCAAAACTGTGGGCTGCAGTTTTCTGACTGCATCATAGTAAGGGAAGCTGAGGGAAACATGTAGGCAAGGGAGGCACAGGAGAGCACAAAGGCAGACACATGGGCGGGTGGGCGGAGGTAGTAAGGGACTCCAGCAGCCATACCGGGCAAAGCAGACCTGACTTTTAGATGCAACAACTTCATAAGGCAAGATTGAGTCCCATAAAATCCACTGAAGAGTCTGAGAGGAGGAGGAGTTCCATGTCCTCTATAGAGACCAGCATTTTCAAACCTCACTCCTGGCAGTTTATGTCCGATTCTTAGGAAGTTCAACTCAGCCACCTGAGCTTCTTGGTCTCTCAAAGGTAGAGAAGTGAAGTCTGAAAAGTGCACCAAAAGAGTCAGTGAGACAGAGATGTGTGCCTGCTTCGGGTACAAGTGTCCCAAGAGGGACTTACCTAGAAGGTGTAATCCAAACCTTTTTTATCTGAGTCATGGCACCACAATGTTAGGTTTCTGGAGTGGGGTATGCCTGGATTCTTGGCTTTGCTTGCTGAAAGAATTCATGCCAAACCCCGTTTTGTAATCCAAGTGGGTTATCATGAAAGGCAGGACATGTTTCAGGTTTTACACTCTCAAAAATGTTCACAACTGCACATGGGCAACCTTGTGGAAAAGAGAACCCTCAGGTGTGGAACTGGGTGTGGGGGAGTGGGAATCCCAGGGACTGAGGGCATGAGGGAACAAGGGGCAAGAGGGTGCAGAGACCAGAGAGTGAGGGGCCAGAGTTTGGGGGCAAGAGAGAAAGAGCCTCTGAGGGGGCACCCCCAGGTGGCATCTGTGCACTCCCCTCCAACCTGCCAATGACCAGGACAAGATCAGAGAGAGTGCCAGTACATTCTCCCTGCCTTTATTCAAGCCCATCCCTTGACTGGAGGAAGGTGTGGTTAAACGTATTGGTCGACCCCACGAGATGACTTAAGTCCCTCTGGCTGGTGTCATGAGACTGTCCCAGTTTGGACCTCCCAGGTGCACCTTCCACCTGGCTTGAGCCTTGGCTATAAGCATGTTCAGTTTGGGGTCTTCCTAGTCATCTAATGATTGCCTGAGTTCTTCATAGTCATCTAATGGTTCCAACCCCTCTATGGCAAGCCTTTGCAGGCATGGGAGGGACGATCTTAAACTAGTTACTTAACAAATCTATTATCGTATAACAATCTCTAACATATTTAGGTATAGTAGATATTATGGATCATTACATTCCAGATTACCGGGATTAAAAGTATGATTGTTAACCTTATTAACATCAATATTTTGAATCATTCATTACTACTTCTGCTATTAATTCCTGAAGTATGTCAGAGAACTTAGTTGAATCTCAAGTTAAATTAAAACATTTACTTTTATGTGATGTCTATTTTATTAGGGATTATTGATGCCTCAAAAATATATAATTTGATTATAGATATATATGTAGACCTCAATCCAAGCCCGCTATCATATTATATGTAGATAAGAGGCAGTTAATCTTTGCAGCAGTAGACAGCTTCATCTTTCTTCTGGATAGTGACTTGAAAGGAATGACGGTAGCAACCCAAGTCTTACATGACATATGTAGCGCAGTGCAAATCTTGTCATTTAGTTTTCTCCTCGTGGATGATGAGAAACTTTTCCCTAGGCAGAAAAAGTAAACTGAACCCAACTCACTGCCACTGAGTTGATGGCAACTCACATAAAACCTATAGAAGAGAGTAGAACTACCCTTGAGTTTCTGCGACTGTATCATTCTTCCTTGGAGCAGTCAGTAGTTTTGAACTGCTTTTCCTGTGGATCACAGCCCAACTTGCAACCACTAGGCCACTAGGATTCCTTTTAGACACAAAGAGAAGCATCAAAATCCTCTGTCATTAAATCAATTCTAACAGTGATCTTATAAGACAGCATAGACTTGCCTAGTTGGATTTCCCAGTTGTGAATCTTTGCAGAAGCAGAACAGCAGACTTTTTGTTCCTTCGCAATGGCAGGGCTGGTGGCTTCACATCAATGACTATTTGATTATCCATCTAGCACATTATCTGTTGAGCCAGCAGGGCTCTAAAGAGGATGAAAGCTGTCTTACACTGCATATTGTATACATAGATCAGAATATCCCTGCCTAGTATTAGAACGGGAAATTATTTCTATTAGTAGGAGTGTTACAGTGGACACAGGTTAAATAATTTGTTATTCTGTGAATAATTTCATTGTATCAGGGTCTGTTTAAGAAACTATGGTTGCATAGTGGGATTCAGTGGGGGACTGCGAACCAGAAGGTTCATGTTTCAAACCCACCAGCTATTCTGAGGGGAAAGAAGAGTCTGTTCTTATGATGGTTTACATCCTCACAACTCATAAGAAGCAGGTCTACTCTGTCTTACAGTACAACGATGAATCAGAATTGATTCAACAGAAATAAGTAGCTTTATCATTTTGGGGAACTCATAACAATTGACTTTTCTTCCCCCAAGGGAATAAACTGATACAGAGACATTAGGAAATTTATATATATATATATATATATATATATACACACATATATTTTCTAATAGGATTTTCTATAAATGTTCAATAGTGCATTTGCTATGCTTGACATAGAGAAATGATTACAATACATTTCTATTTTACATTATAGTATTTATTTTCTCTGTGATTTCAGTCTATAAGAATAGATTAGAATTATTTAATTTCATTGTATCCTCTCTTTTGTTCTTCCTCTCTCCTTTCCTGCAGTGGTTTGTCAGAGGCCAAGAGAAGGGAGTAGTCTACTAACAGTGTGAATTATATTGCCAAATCAATAATAAAACCAAGTAAAACTCTTTTTTTCTTGTCTCAAACTAGAAATTCTATAAAATTATATGCCACTGATGATATCTTATTCCTCTTTGATAAAAGCTATTGTTGGTCTGCTTTCCACATGATTGTGGTGATTACTGCTAAATTTTATTTTACTATTAAACTTCAAATTGTTGGCAAGCATTATTTTAAATGGAATAATTTATAAAAGACTAATAAATCCCTTTCTTTTCCTTCAATTTAATGCATTTATTATTATTTACTTTGTTTCTGATGATGGATGAGGTGAGGAGCATTGACAGTTTTTTGGTGTCATATTATTCTATATGTGAAACAAATTTTAATGAATTCCAATACCTTCATTAGAATCCTCCAGGGTAATATGGATTATAATTATATTATGAACATTGTCAGATTAGTACTTTACATAAAGAAAAACAACTTACTTAAGGATTATTGAATTTTTAATCTGCTTCTTTGTTTCCAGCTGTTAAATTGACTTGTACAATATAACTACAATTTTTCACTGAGGAATACTTATTGATATATATTCAACAGAAATGTCAAGGACCCATTATTTTTCAATGTTGGCATTAAAGCTGAGCCCAAAAGATCCTCATCACTTTAATTTAGGTCAGAAGCTGAGTGAGCAACATTTCTGAACCCCAGTGATTTATCATCAGTCTAGATTCTAGAACTTGGCCCAGACAGCACAAAGGAGGCGGCAGGGGTGAGGAGTTTGTTGCAAAGATAGACCCTAGTGCATCTAGCGACTATTTTTCCTCCCAGCATACCACCTTAGTATGAAATTAATTTTACAAATGCTATTGACCTTTTTAATATTTCAAGACAAATAACTACTGGTAGCTTTCAAAAAACATTTCTGATTAGGTAACTGGAATTTCACAAAAAGATGGCATATCGATTTGGAGAATGGTAACAGCAGGCAGGCAAAGGGGCTTGGCACAGTATATGTTTATATGTATTGTGATTAGTGATGTATGAATCTCCAATAAAATGTTTTTTTTAAAGATGGCATATTGTGAGTGAACAGTGTGTTTTATTTAATAGGAAATATTTAAAATGTAATACAAAAATCAGTCTAAAACCAAGTTTAGGGGATGCAATGTAGTAGATTATTTAATATGACTCTTCTACTCAGATCTTTTTACTCTCGCCAAATGACTTTTGTTTTCCTAATGTGTTGTCTGGGCAAGAAGACGGGGGCAGACACTGATTGCACCACGTGATCCAGCTCAGAGTGCTTGTCAACAGAGTTGATCATAACTGCCATCCATCCCAACAAGAACAAAGCAAACTCACTGCCATGGGTTGATACAGACTCACAGCAACCCCACAGGACAGCATAGAATTGCCCCTATGGGCTTCCAAGACAGGAACTTTTTCCTGATATAGAAAACTCATCTTCCTCCCAATGAGTGGCTCGTGCCTTTGAACAGTTGACCATGTGTTTTGTAGCCGAACTTGTAACCACTACAACTCCAGGTCTCCAATCAGTGAGACATCTCAGAACCAGGGGCAGGGTGAGAATGGCTGGGATGAGGTGGTTGGGCTACCAGCAAGAGAAAAGCTAGGAATGGAGCTTATCATTTGGATCCTCAACTCGATGTGCACAAGATCTCCTTGATCCAGGAGACAGGGTTGACGGGAAGGCAGAGTGGCAGTAACAGAACTTGGAGAGAGAGTGCTCTACTTCCCAGCCCACGGGGCACATCATGCAGCCTGCTTTCAAACAGGGGGATAACATGGAGAGCGGAGGGGTCTCTGGGTACTTAATTGGAAGAGCTGAATTATGCAAGCACACAGAGCTGGAACTGAGTGCGCCTAGTGTGAAACTTACAGTGAAGTGGCACGCCCTTCTGGCATTTACTGGCAACCCTAAAAGAGCTTTGTAACATTACCCATGAAGAGTAGACGCCACGCCAGCAGTTTGACAGCTGGAGAGGTTTGCCCGTGGGCGTTATAGAGAAGAAATTTTTCTTACTGAATAATTGTACTCTGAGCATTTCCCCCCCCTAACTTGTATACTGTTACCTTCCCTAATAAAACTTGATAATTTTGAGCATTGCCTGTCAGTTCTGAGTGGCCACCGTAAAGAATTATGGAAGCTAGCAGAAAAGAAGAATTTGGGGAGAGTGCAGGGCAATGAAAGGAACAGTTGGTGTCAGAAGAGGAATGGTGGGAAGTGTTAGGGAACCAGAGGGGGTCAGAAGTGGGCCCCAAGCTAATTCCTCAGGGGATGCTAAAGAAATTGAGATTTGAAGGAAGAATTTAAAATAAAATATTATGTCTGATTATTAATTCAAGTATATTTAGATTTCAGATTTTAATGTGGGGGCAAATTAGCGGTGTTAACTTGTTTGGGGTTTTTTTTGCTTACAGAATCTGTATCTTTTTCCTGACAGTACAACGTTTGGTGGTGATGTGCTTACAAATGTAATTAACACTCAGTAATTTATTCACCATACATCATTAAGAGTCAATAAAGAATCTCTGGTGCCACAATGGGTTAAGCATTGTGCAGCTAACTTCACTGCCGGTTGTCCAGAGCCATTGGCTGCTCTGCGGAAGAAAGACAATATTTGGCCCTGTAAAGATTGACAGTCTGGGGAATCCAGTAGAGGAATTCTACAGGGTCACTGTGAATCAGAATCCATTAGATGGCAGTGCAGTTGGGATGATGGGCCAGAACTTTTCTAGTTGGGAGCATAGAAAGTTATCCTGTAGAAGCATGTCTCAAATATAAATGCTCTCCTTCCTTTTAACAATGCCAAATTCTCCAGCTGTCCTACAGAGATAATTAATCACAATGTGGCCAACTTCTTCACATTTCGCTTTCAAAGTGTCTCCCCAGAGAGGCCTTCTTTGATCAACCTATATAAATTAGAATTCCAGCTATTTATTTCTCTGTTCCCTTTTGTTTTCTTCACAGTTATTACCAACATTTTCAAGTATGTGTGCATTGTTAGACTTTCCTTTTCTGTCTCGCCATTGTACTGTAAGCTTTTTGAGATTAGGGGCCCGAAAAATCTGTGTTATTCATCATTCAAACTCCAGCCTTGAGCACTGTGCCTGGCTAGCTCTGTGCTTAATAGACATCTGAAAGATGAGTAAGTCAAGTTTACTTTCTCTTCGACTGTAGTCTCATGAAATTGATGGTCCAGGTTGGATGTTTTAATGAACTCTTTTTATTTTATTTGTGCTAAGTGAGAAAGAGAGCAGGAAATAGAGGAGAAAAGAAGCATCTATTAAACATGCTGTTTTCTTCCTTTTTCAAATAAAATAAATGAAACTTCCTTGATTAGAAGATAAATACTCAATAGAGAAATTGCAAAACCACAGGGGGGAAAATTAAACTTTTTATTTTGAAATAATTATAGATTCACAGAATGGTCTTTGTATTATGTGTTAGAATATCTTGGACCTATTTCGTTAACACAGTAATTGTTAACTACAAAAGAGTACAGGACACACAAACACACCCACCCACAAACACAGTTCTAGTGTACTTGACATAGATTGTAGTAATAAAATAAATTCTTCCAGGTAAAGCACCCAAGAAATAGTACACATCATTACCCTGACACAACTTTGTGTTTTAGCTACTCTTTTAAAAGTATTTTCTGGATGTCTTGCAACCATATGGTTGGAAATAGTTGTCCTATTTAAAAAGCAGAGCTTTAAGTGAGAAGATGTAGGAGGGGGGGTGATCTTAGTCTTTAATTCACAATGGCAGTTAACTCACTTCTTTCTTTCTACTCACTGCTCTCTTATAAAAGAATCTTACTGGAAGGATCAACACTTCTATCCTTTGGCAATTTTATGGTTTCAGTTTCTTCTAAGTCAAGGGCCACTTAGTTCAACAGTGCAATGGACAGTACCAATGGCATTTAAAGTTTTACCTGTAAGTATTTTCTTTTGTTTATGCATGTCCAATAGTAAATGAAATATGCAGTCTTTTCCCACATCATTATTGAGATGGATGTATTGCTTCTGGGTCGCGAATTAGATTTTCTGAGTCTGAATAAGTTTCACTCTATGCCTTGAATTAGAAAGCTATTTTTCTAGCTATAATTGTCAATAGATGACATGAATTTTGGTGTATGTACTTTAGCTCTACTAAATATTCATAAGTATTTTATTTATGAAACTCTAATCATTTCTCCACTTCTAGACAGACATAAAATTTTTTATTTATACATACCTGCATTGTAGTGGGTTACTCATTGCACTGGTAGCTACAAGATGAGTAATTCAAACCCACCAGTCACTCCTCAGGAGGAAAAAGAGGGTTCTGTTCCCATAAAGACAAATGTTTTAGAACCTACAGGGCAGTAGTACTCTGTCTCATGGGATTGGTAAGAGTCAGAACAGATTCTCTTACAGCAAGTTGGGTCTTATTATTTGTTTAGCGTTCTTCTCCCGAGCTCCAGTGAGAGTGGGCAAGAGGCCTTAGGCTGCTAAATTCAAGGTCTGCAGTTCAAAACCACGAGTCGCTCCTCCATAAGGGAAAGATTTACGATCTTAGAAACCCTAGATCATGTCACTATGAGTCAGAGCATTTGTGGTGTTCTCTCTCTCCTAAAGTTATTGTCACTGTCAGATTCTGTCTAATTTCTAAAAAAAATGTCTTTCTTATGGTACTATTTTACAGTGCATTAATGTTTTCCAAAGGTTCAAGTTGTTTTTGATACAAATTTGAAGTACTACAAAGTCATAATTGGGAAGCTATTTATAGGCTCTGATGATTTTCCCTCCATTATTATCTGTTAGATAATCCACATGTTTGTATAGAGACCAATGTCAGACATTGGAGAAGACCATGATTTATTTATACAGAGAGGAAAGAGCCCTAATCATGAGTGAGATTTTAGTAAGATATAGGCATACATAACAAATGCTACTGTTGTTGATTAATCAATGGCCTGGTGACAAACTTTGAAAAGAAATGTTTTCTAGGAAAAGGTGATACTACAATAATCATATTGATTTTAGAGCAAATTTGTAATACAACCCACACCAGACAATGGCAAAGAAAACAACTATAATATTTCACGATGAAAATCCTAGGCAAGAGCCTAACCAGTATATCCCATTTAATGTGTTACATTAAATATTTTTAAACAAGCAGAATATTAATTATGCATAACTTTGGTAGGACAGCTTTAGCTGTAGCAGAGAAACCAAGGGCCAAGGACCAAAGAAAGACAAGCTTTCTGGAAAGGCAGAGAAAAAGCTTTGTCAGCCAAACAACTATATCTTTAACGTTGTATAGCCCCTTCACTTCCCTCATAAGCGTTATAATCACAAGTACTGTCTATGGGTTCTGTGTGGCCGTTGCAATGAATCAAGCCCAAGAGAGAAGTAAAGGGTCCTGGGAGGGGTGACTGGTGTCAGAATGTTGTGGTGTGGTGGTTAAGTGCCCGCAAGTTGGTTCTGACCCATCATGACCCCATGAACCACACAATGAAACACTGCCTGGTTCTTGCCATCTTCCCAACTGTTCCTCTGCTAGAGCCCATTGTTGGAGCCACTGTGTCAGTCTGTCTTTTTGAGGATTTTCCATATTGTCACTCCCCTTTCATTAACCAAACATGGTGTCTTGCTCTGTGGACTGGACTCTCCTGACCATAAATCCCAAATTTACCACATGAAGTCTCACCATCCTTGCCTCTAAGGAGCACTCTGGCTGTACTTCTTTGAAGACAGACCTATTTGTCTTTCTAGCAAACTATAGTATTTTCAATATCCTTCTTCAGCACCATAGTTCAAATGCATTGATTTTTTTCAGTCGTCCGAATTCCATACTCAACTTTCTCATGCATATAAAGTGATTAAAAATACCGTGGCTTGAATCAGGTGCACGTTAGTCCTCAAAGCAACATGTTTTATTTTCAATACTCTAAAGTGGGCCTGTGCAGCAGATTTACCTAAGGCAACTCTTCTCTTGATCACGTGACTGCTGCTTCCATGAATATTGGTTGTGGCTCCAAGCAAGATCAATGTCTCCAATTAGCATGATGTTAACTATTGGTCCAATGTACAGATGTGGGTCTTCTTCACAGTAACTCATAATCCACAGTGAAGGCTGCAATTCTTGATCTTCACTTTCAGCAAACAAGGTTGTGCTATCTGTATATGAAGGTTGATTATAAGTTTTCCTTCCATCCTGATGCAATATTATTCTTCATATCATCCAGCTGCTCTGATGATTTTCTCAGCATACAGATTGAATAAGTATAATGAGAGGGTACAATCATGCAATATCCCCTTGTTGCGTTCCGACAACTGACTCTTGATCCACATTCTTCATGAGCACAATGAAGTGTTCTGGAAGCCCCATTCTTCACAAGTTTATTCATCTTTTGGTATGACCCACATGGTCTAATGCGTCCTCCTAGAAAGAAACTATCTTTCTGATAGTTTCTGATGTGAGCCAAGATCCATTTGAGATCAGCAGTGGTATCTCTAGTTCCATGTCTTCTTCTAAATCCAGCTAAACCTCTGGCAGCTTCCTGTCAGTGTAATGTTGCAACAAAAAGATGGCTCATCTTCAGCAATAGGTGTCAGAACAAGGTAAAGGAAGTTGGAGGATGTAGGCAAGTCTGCCCTCTGCCTCAATGGAATCAGCATAGACAGTGTTCGGGTTGTATTTTCTTTCTGTCCCCAGTAGGCAGGGAAGGTCAGACATGGCCCCCAGGCCATTTCCTTAGCTGTCAATACTACATACTAACAAACAAATGTTTTTTCATTCTTGTTTGTCAGTGTATTCATAATCTATGCATTTTTTTGTTTTCATGATTGCAAAAATCTTCTGAGAGGTAAATAGAATTAGCAATTAAACTAACTAGACAGTTAAGTTTCTTAGTTTTTATAGTATGGTTATTTAACTTTGAAATAGAAAGATACCACGCTCTCTGATATCTGGGAAGTGTCAAGTGACACCTTCTTCCACCCTCACCCCACCCCAAATGACACCTTTACTTCACACACATTTTCCTCGGTACATAAGCTCAATATTGGTGACAAATTTTAATGGCATAAAAAATTTATGATAGTTTTAAAGATAGTGGTTCCAAGAATAATTTTCATGGAACATAGCAGATTTGATAATATGTGGATTTATTTCAACTGGTTTAGTAATTTCTTACTCTGAATAGAGAGCTTTTTAGTTAAACTTGTATATTGATAATGAGAGAAACTACTGGTGATCAATTATCCAAAAGAATTAGTACCTTGAGATGTGGGCCTTGAAAGGGATACTATACCTTTAAAAGAACTAATTGTTATCAGTTGCTGATAACGAAGTGTATGTTTTATATTACATATTTAATAACCACCAGAACAAGTGGGCTACTTTCACAGAGACATACATAAAATATCAGAAAACATAAGGACATGTGTGATGTGCTCACTACTCTCTTGGAATTCTGTTCCGTTATTGTTTCTCATAATGTAATATTATTCCACTCTTATTCCATATGGCCTGACCTTCCCTCACTTCATTACAAACGGGAACACATTAAGACAACTTGAGGGATTTACAATCTTTCACTCTGTTATAAGGTAGCTTTTCAGAAACTTTAGCGAGCATGAGCTCTCTTGGAGGGCTTGCCGTTACTGAAGATTTCCACACCTCCCTCTCAGAGGGCGGAAATGAGTTGAGAGCCAATCTGTCCTCTGATGACACCAAGGAGATTCTAATCCTGCACTAGCCGAAGGCCAGCAGGCTGAGATTATACAGGCCCCACCCTCTCTTCTTCTTTATTCTGAACCCCACCATCCCTCTATGGGCACTCACCTTCTCTGCAGTGTTTGGCAATTCACTGCATTTGCCACACAGAGCTAACAAATAGGCATTATTGGAGAAGCAACCAAAAACTAAAAGCAAACTTCCTGTCATCAAGTGGATGCTGAATCAAAGCCACTTTCTACAAAATCAAGTCGGTTACGAACAATGTAAGGATAAAATCCTTTTGTCTGCAGCAATCTTCCTCTCAGTCATGCTGGCGAACATTCTCGGGTCTTGGACCTCTCAACCACATGCTCCCTTGGCCTCGGCCTTGTTCTGTGGGCTGGGAAACCCTCTGCTCTGCCCCATGGTCTGTGCACTCAGTCTTGCTCTATTCTATCTCCCGATCTTGGTGTCATGGGGCCTGGGGTCTCTGCCACTTCAGACAGGTATCTCGTGTGCACTTTGCTGGTGGCTTTTTCCTCGATGGTCATGGCTTCTCCTTCTTCCTGCTCTGATATGACCATGGCACAGCCACAGGGACAATCCCCTCTACACCTGTTTCACACACCTGTTTGCCTGGTCCCACTCAACCACTTAGTGGAAGTTACAAAGTCAAGGAGTCTTATCAAGCAATTTTCCCTCACAAGACAAAGCTTTCTTACATTAGTGGATTAGAGAGATGAGTCAACATTTTAAAAAGGTTCTCCAGGTAAATTTAAATATGCCAGTATTGCAGGTGGTCTTATAATTAGATTTGCAGGTGTAAGGGAACCTAATGCATGAAATATATATATATATATATATATATATATATATGCAGGAGGGAAAATTTAAAGCTACATCATTTCGAATATTTCCATTAACTTTCATTCCTTCTATTTGTGCCTCTACAATGATTAGCTCCAAGACCAATAAGGAGTTTTCTATTTGAGAGTTTTACCCACTGGAAAAACCACCTTCTAATCTCAGACTGGCTGCTCGCCACTAGGTTGAAACTATGTTTCTAAGTCAGGAAAACCCCATTTCAGAGTAATTCACTGATCTTACTGGTATTTGGAAGATGTACTCCACATCTGGCTTTCCTCTGGATGCCTAGGAGAAGCCTTGGGAGAACTTCCAGATAAGTCATGGACTATTAATTGCAAGGTTGGTAGTTCAAATCAACCAGCTACTCTGAAGGAGAAAATGAGGCAATCTGTTCCTATAAAAATTTAGTCTTGGGCTGAGCCCCAGTGGTATAGTGGTTGTGTGTGGGACTGTAGCGCACTGGGTTGGCAGCTCAAATGCAGCAGCCTTCTATCTAGGAGCAAGGCTAAGTCTCCTGCTGCCACCAGAGGGCAGTGATGCCAAAAAACAAACAAACAAAAATTTACAGTCTTGTTAATGCATATAGGTTTGTTATAAGTTGAAATAAACTTGATCGCGGTGATTTGGTTTGGGCTTTGTGGTTGCTTGAATCTAAAGATCCTACATTCCCCATAAAACCATCACCACCTTGCTCTTAGTGCTAGGACCCAAGTGCGGTAGGTAGGTTTATTGTGCCAATAATAACGTGGGCAATAGGAACGTGGATTAATCAGATCACAACCTGCTTGGAGGGCAAAGAGAAAAAAGACTCAGCAAGGTCTCTCTCTCTCTCTCTCTCTCTCTCTCTCTCTGTCTCTCTGTTTCTCTCTCTCTGTCTCTCTCTCTCTGTCTCTCTCTCTCTCTCTCTCTTGCTTTCTGGTGATCAGACCAGCATGCTTATGCTTCATCCAGTTCTCTGACTCAACTTCTGAGTTACATTACCTCTGGGACAGCCAACCCATGGATTATATCACTAGAGCTTGAGGTTCCTGCGAGAACTGTTTCACCATGCTGCTAGTGCATACATAACTTGAGCTGGAGGCTGGTGGATCCTGTCACCTTGCATTGCTTGTGTTCAATATTCTATGCATTGCTTGTGTTCAATATCCCATCTGGGCCTGCTTCATTAAGCTCCTGAACTGCTGACTGTTAGTGACGCATCCTACTGCTTGCTTGCTGCCTGCGGTCAGACTGACTGACTTGCCTGAGGGAATACTCAGCAGTCTTTTTCCTTGACCTTGGTCCCGGCAGGCAAACCTCATGTGTTGAAGGACTTCCAGTATATTAACTATTCCATGGAATTGAGTTGAACTGAGTTCTCTGTACTTGAGTCCTTGTTATATTCCTTTGTGATGTACAAATCTATCTATCTATTATCTAGCTAGCTATCTTTCTAGCTACTCACAAGTGTCCTGGTTTTGTTACTTTAGAGACCCCTGTCTAACACACCAAGTATTGCTAGTAGGAAACCTCCAGAATCCTATGCTGTGTGATGTGCATTTATAGCTACAATAAATAGGTTAGGCTACAGCCTTCGGTCCATTTTCTTCTGAGATCACATTTCAGTAACAAAGAACATAGTCCCATTAATATAAAACAGACAACAAGGCTTTGAAAAGAAATTTTGAAGAAAATCATAACAAAATACGGTTCCTGGTCAAATAATCTAAATATTTTGCATACTAAAATATTCCCTCTGTACATCCAGGCATTCATACTCTTACTTCTTTTAAAGTGCACACTCAAGTTTTTTCCTAAGAAAATTTGTAATTTTTCTCTTTAAATTGTTCCATTTTTTCTATTTTATTTTACCTATTTTACAAATTTATCATTTCCCTTCATTTGATATTCTGTAAATCATCGGTGCAAGTCACTGACAAAATAGTATCCTGATAATTGATCAAATGGTCATAATAAATTTAAATATGAATATTACATACAGAAAATCTGATGATAAGTTCAGCATATAAAGCTAAGGGTTTGTTTAAATTTGGCTATTTTAAATTCATTATTGAGCTTAACTTAGGGAAGTGGTTTTTGAACAGAAAATCAAATTCCTTTAATTCATCTATGCACCATCCCCCTTCTTAGCAGCTTGTTCTATAAAAATGATTTCATAATTTATGTGAGTAAAAATAAAGTTAAAATAAGCAAACTAGCTATATTGATAATAATACAATATAATATACACAGTGTTTTATCACAAATGACATACATGTTGTAAACTTTTGCTAACTGTTCTAACTGCCTCTCCCTCACACAGTTTTTTTACAAGTGCCTCGTGTCACCTTTTTGTTTCTTTTTAATCACATGTTGCTGACTTCAATTTCTATTGCTGATCATCATGAGCACACAAGTTACAACGGTTCATTTCTTAATCATCAAAATCATTCCACAATATCTTGGCTATAATGAATACCTTTATTATATAATCATGATCAAAAGTGTCATTTTTTAGACTGTCTTTGTGCATGTTGCCAAGAGACTCAGGAAAAGGAACAGAGCTATACTGTGTACTTCTAATGTAGGAGCACAGGTAAATAAGATGAAATTCACTTCTGAAAATGCCAGGAAACATGTGTGACATGTGCATAGGCACACTATGCTAGAATAGTCTTTGTCAATTTTATGCTATTTTTTTAAAATGGGGTAAAATCTGTGCACGGTGCAAAGAAAGAAAGTTAGCTGAGCTCACATTTAAGGGATTGGCAATAAGCTAAGCATTGAGGTACAGGAGCACAAGAAACAGTTGCCACAGTCATGATCATTAGTGCCTATCAAAGGAGAGAGAAGCAGAAGGAGTGTGATGCTCTAACTCACAGGGCAGATGTGAACCCAGGAAACCTAGTTCATCAAAAATCACACGCAATTCTTGAATGCAGGTTTAGATAGTTAAATTGCTTCCTCCCCACAGTTTCTTTGAGGGAGCAGGATAGCTGTGGTAGTTATATAGTGTGTTCTCAAATTTAGACTTAAGAGTGAAGGGCTGGAGTTTAGCCTGCCACACATGTCACAGCTTGATGGCTGATTTGGAGGTGCTAAGGAGATGAATAGCTGACTGGAGGTGGGACACACACTTACTCCCCCTGAGACATACCTGTGGAGAAGACACATGGAACTACACTTGAGCCCTGGAGCTGAAAGAGCCACGTGGAGATGTCAGCCAGCACTGAGTTGCTTATAGCACCACTGGATCCACAAGACTTTCTATTCACTGGCCTGTGATCTTCCTTTATTCAGCATCATTTCATATGTTTCATGAGTCTGAAGAGAATTTTATAGAATGGTATCAGACAAATGGGCTAATATCAGACTTATGGACATGATATGGATTGGGCTGTGATGTTTTCTCAATATGCAGTTGCTCTTGTATATAAAGCTCTTTCTTCTATGAGTATCTATGAATTTGCTTTTCTAGTTTACCTGGACTTAAACTGGGACTCTAAAATATTAGCTTTAGTTACCATTTACCATCAGTTACATATGTGACTGATAGCATCGGTCGTCTATATTTTGAGTTTGGGGTGATATACAGTTGCCTTGGAGTAGAGGAGAGTGCAGCAGTGTCTATGGGCTGCAGTGTTAATATCTGTGCCATCAAAAATGGACTGAATTTACTTATGGCATCTTGAGGATATCACTGGATAATTTGGTGGTATAATTTTACATAGACATTGTGGAAACACATTATTTTCTGTAAAAGATGAACAATAATTGGCTCTGCTTCATGAAATATAGTATTAATTATATCAAATATACATTTAATATACTATTAAATAAAAATACTTGAGATTTAAAGTATCCTATGGGAATTAAAAGTAATTTCACAGAAAGAATGTTGTCCTTGTACTTGGACGCTGAGAGATAACTTCTAAAACCTTAGAATATCACCAATGAATAAAATGTCTTTAATGAGGCTTCATATTGAATTTGAGAGTGTAAGATTCATTCTTTATGAAGAAGATGGATTATATAAAGAAGGATGTGGTATCAGGAATTGGCAGAAAGCCTATTAGCAACTTCCATATGCAGATTACACAACCTTGCTGGCTGTAAGTGAGGAATTCTTGATGAAGATTAAGGATTGTAAATTGGTCCGAAGGTTGTGGGTTATTGTTAAATGGTTTAGATTAAGGATTATAGGCTTCAGAATAAACTGCAACCTCATGTAAGGAAGACTAAAACTCTTACAACTGGACCAACAGGGAACATTGTGATAAATGTGGAAGAGATTGAAGTTGTCAATGATTTTCTTACTTGGATCCACACCCAATCTCACGGAAGCTGTGGTCAAGAGATCAAAAGATGCAATGCATCTGGTAAATTTGCTGCAAAAGAACTCCTGAGAGCACTGAAGAGCAAGGATGTTTCTTTTAAGGTTAAAGTGCACCGAACCCAAGCCATGGTTTTCTCCATTGCATTATTTGCAAGCAAAAGTTGGATGTTAGATTCATTTGAAGTGTGGTGCAGGAAAATATTAAAAGGACCATGAACTGCTAAAAGGACAAAGAGATCTGTATTGGAAAAAGTAAGGCCAGAGTGTTCCTTACAGGCAAGGATGGCAAGACTTCATCTTTCATACTGAGGAGATATTATCAGAAGAAACCAGTTCCTGGAGAAGGACATCATGTTTGCTAAAGTGGAGGGATGCTGAAAAAGAGGGAGACCGTCAATAAGGTGAAATGACACGGTGGCTGCATCAGCGGGCTCAGACATTAAGCAATTGTGGGGACGGCACAGGACCACATGGTGTTTTGTTCTGTTGAACAATAGTCATAGTTTCCTAAATATATTTGCCCTACCACAACCTTTACAGAAAAACAAAAGAGGAAATCTACTCAGTGACCCCTGACAATGAAAAACATTTGTATTGTAGCCAATAATCCAAGAAAATGTGTAGCTATCGGCTTCTACAACATGTCACCCCTGGAACTGTTACAAGACCCCCCAGGAGCTGGTATCGCCCATTTTGATAAACCCTGATTATGTGGAAGTGTAAGGGCTGATCAGGCCATGAAGACCCACTGAATGATGTCAGCTGACCTCAAGGCAAGGAGGGACATGATTCAACCAACCTGCCTGTGTAATGAGGCACATGGAAACTGGCCACAGAAACTCCATGGTTCCCTGTTTCGGAAAGATGTCAATGAATGTGGGAGAATCATCTACACTTTTCAAGATTAACCAATTACAGCTCTTTGCCTGAATTCTAGAAGCCATTTTGGTGAACCATTACATCTAAAGGAGTAGTGGTATCAAGAAAGTCAGAAGTAAATGGAGTTCACAATGCTTGAGCTTATAGCTTGTATTTTGATGGGACTGGGGCTCTCTCTCTCTCTCTCTCTCTCTCTCTCTCTCTCTCTCTCTCTCTGTGTGTGTGTGTGTGTGTGTGTGTGTGTGTGTGTAGGCAGGACTTAGAAAGCTTGTGGCTGGCTTCCTGATGAGATAGTGGGTAAAGTCCACATTTATCTCCAGCAAGTTGGAATTAGGTGCTGTGGAAATCCACAAGGTTGTGACTGCATGTGAAATCTGGGACAGGCATGACAGTTTCAAGGATTATTTCCTTGAATACTTTAGGCTGGACCTCACTCTGGGCAGTTAAGATCAGAGGCTATATGTGCAGCTGTGACAGAATGCAAATGAAACAGAATTGATAATTGAGTGATGGGAAATTTAATTTCCCCTGTAGTTTGGTGCCAGAGACAGGAGACATGAGAATTTGAGTTTTCCACTCCTGACTGTCTTAAATCAAGCAGAGAAGGGGACAAAGAATGGCATTTGAAACAAGGACAGGAACTAATTTAGGAATATGTTAACTTGACTTTCTCAAAGAAGGGCATAATTTGATCCGTGGTCCTGTCACCATGGCAAGCTGGGTTTAGGACTTTGGAGTTTTCTAATTAATTAAAAATAGTGAGGCAAAGAGACAGTGAACATGTTCTGTGTATAATGGGTGGGGACTAGGCCAGAAGCATCCAGGAGCCTGTGGCCCATCTTCAGAGATGGGGCTGAATTAAGAACGACAGAGTCTCTGTGATGAAGCGCATTAGCTAATGAAGGGCAAGGTCCAAGCAGTGAACAGCACTGCGGGGGCTGCCTAATGAACGTGACCGGGTGAGACCAATCAGGGTTTGGGAGATTTCATCAATGCAGGACATAGGTAAATGAAGCAATATTGATAACTGGGGGATAATTAATATTTATTCGTGAGATACTTCTGAAAGCATGGACCAACGTTTGTGTTAAATGTACACATTCTTCAGCTCCTAGTCCTTTTCTCATGATTTATAGCCCCAAGAAACACTAGTATATATAGGCTAAGGGCATCACAGTACCATTTTTTCCATATTTCTTTCTTTTGTTTGTATATATTACAGAGAGTTGTTTACTCATTGTGTACTCATTTTAGACAGGTCCATTTTATTCTAAATGGGTGGATTTGGAAGAAAGAATTATTACACTAGCCTCCTCATGAACACTGGATATAGGCAACTTCTTTCCTGACTGGCCAGTATCACCACCCGCCTTGAGGAATGAAAAATGTCACATGGTTCCTTTTTTATCTGTTACGCCTTCGGATCATGGAGAAAAAAAGATATTCCAGGTGCTCCTTCATCCTGCTACCAAGTCATACATAACAAGAAACCCATTTTGTCCTTCCCTTTTAAAAGTGTTTTACATGTAAGTTATGGTGCATGGTAGTCATCACATGATCATGAGTGGAATTTTAGGATAACCATCCAAGAGTCCTAATATCACTGAAATCAATCAACATTTGAACCTCCTGAGTTTCTTGTTAGGTAAACTATTAAACTTCCACTGCATCAGCCAGTTATCATCTCTCTAAAGTTATTGCAACTGAAAGCATCTTAAATGATCTAACCTGCTTTCCATTTATTTTCCCCAGAAGTCAAAAGGCCAAGGAGAGATGTAAATTGCCTCATCAAGATTGAACCAACTTTTTCTTTCTCCTACTGCCACGTCTCCAAATAAGCAATCGACACAACAAATGGATATTCCTCTTTTACACTGCTAACCAGTTATGTCTCGATGGAGTCTTTTACCACAGAAGGATAATAAAATTGTACATAGACTCTTTTAAACCCTCATAACAACAGGAAGTGTATAAATTCATTTGTGTTATAATTGCTGCAAGACGCCCCCTCCCCCCCCCCCCCCAAAAAAAATTAGCCTCACTCTCACTGAGTCAAATCAAACTCATAGCGAGCCCACAGGACACAGCAGAACTGCCCCTATGGGTTACTGAGACAGTCAATCTTTCTGGGAGTGGAGAGCCTCATTTTTCCTATGGGGAGGTTGGTGGCTTCAAACTGCTAGCCTTGGGATTAACAGGTCAACTGAAACCCCCTATGCCACCAGGGCTCCTCAAAGCCTGAAAATCCAGTCATAATTGAGAGGCACTGGAAAAGACAAAGACAAATGACTAGGATGAGGGAGACCTTCTGCATGGGACCATAAGGTGCCCAAGGATTTACTAAGAACTGGACACTTAAGTAGGGCATGGGAGTGCAAGGGAAACTGTCACAAAAGCATGAATGGTAGCAGATCAATGTATCACAATTGCAGGGAGGACTGTGAGAACGAGATCGTGATTAAACAGAAAGGCTTTGATAGAGGCCAAATTTAACTGGAGATATAACATGGATTTATGGCTTTATGTAAACATTAGCCTTCTGAAATTTTAGTATTAGGAATTTAAATCTAATATATAATAAAAGGTGTAACATCTCCAGAAAACTTCTCTGACCAAGCAATAATTCAAACCTAATTTTACCCACAATACAAAGAATGATCTCATTTACACATTCACTCTTTTGGTCTTAATACATTTTGGCGTATTGATTCATGTTTTCTCCTAAGACTAATAGAAGGCTAACATGCAAGACGTTGCTCTTACATTTGTTTATTTTCATTTTCACAGAAAAATCGGATGTACTAATAAACTTTTTTTACAATAAATTAGACTTGTAGTTCACAATCTTGGTGCACATTCAAATTCATGAGCTCTTTATTTTATTATTTTTTAATTTTTAATTAATTTATTTTATTTTATTTTGGGGGGTATCACTGCCCTCTAGCGGTCGTGGGAGCTACCCAGCACTGCTCCTGAGAGCTGCCGCAGGATTTGAGCCACCAAGCCCTCTGACTGCAGACCCACATGCAACCACTTACGCCACCGGGGCTCAGCCCTTCATGAGCTCTTTATACACACACACACACACACACACACACACACACACATACACACACACATACAAATTACCACTAACAGAGATCCTGATAAATCAGTTAGCAAAACCTAAGAACATTTTACATAAGTCTCTGAAATCAAAAACCAACTCATTGCCATCAAGTTGGCTTTAGGGAGTAGGCAGGGCTGAGAATCTTGGCACTGAATTCTTTTCCAGAAAATTAGTAGAAGGATGAGCAGAATGCCCACTTTTCAAGCTAGACTGCAGCCAGTTTGGAGGTCAGGCCTGGGGATTAGGTTAATTGATTTGGAAATAATTTTGGAAACTTGTACCATTTCAGTGGAAAGCAGTGAGGCTGGGAAAGTTCCAGGTTTCCTTAGTTATCCATCTCAGAGACATCTAAGAGAGAAAACAAGCAGTGTAAGATGTCAGCCCACTTCATAGGATTCCAGAGTCATCGAATTTGCCGTGTGTGATATATGTCACTTACTTTGGAAAACTAAGTTATTATCTCAGCATCAGCAAGTAATCTAATGTGAACTAATAAACATCATTGCACAATTTAGATGTATACAGGAAATATCAATCATTTCCCTAATTATAATCCCAAGGTATGTAACACAACCCAAGCACAGACATATTCTGATAATATTATATAATATATATGTTATATATATATTAATAATATATGTTATATATACCTAGTTTTTGTTGTTGCAGAGATGTTGGGTATGTTACAGAGGCTGCCTGATGCCAAGGCTCTTCTCCTAACACCAAAGAAGCCACTACAGGAGAATTTGACTCTTTTGTGCAGTTATCTTTGTGAATGGGGGGGAAAAGGACAGTGCCTTCTAAACAATGGATTAAAAATAAATTTCATTTTAAAGCAAGAAGACTGAAGGGAGGTAAGATGTCAATTCAGGAAGAAAAGGAAATGGCATAGAATCAATGCCTCTGGTGATTAGAAGGCCATTGTGAAGGAAAACAATGTGATGAAAGAGAGTTCTTATCAGGGCTTAGATCATGGATTACATTTATTTATCTTCCTAGATATCATTATAGCCCCCAATAAAGAATATCAAAGTAGCCAAAAAGAAAAAAAAACCACAGGAGGAAAAATATCAACAAGCTATACAGCCAGGTGAAAGTGAAATAGATGCTAGGCAGAGTCTCTTCTAAAATGATTTCATTAAACAGGGTTTTCTTTGACTTACTCAGTCTGATTTGCCCCCCTGTTGAAAATTGCCATTTTCACCTCATATATATGATCAGAATCTTCATTTTTAAGAGTCCGCCAGCATGATGGCGGAGGCTGGTGGTGGAACCCTTTCAGATGCACTTGAGAATCCTATTGAAAATGTAGGCACTGATTCATTTCATCTGGGGTGGAAATGCAAGTCCTCGACAGCATGCCAGACTGAAATTAACTGGTGTACAGCTTTGACTATTAAAGAAACTTCATGTAGAGATGAAAAACTCCGAGGGGAAGCATGGGGAGGGGGGAGGAGGAAACTCCGTGGAAAGCTAGGGTTTAATACACTATGAAAAGTAAACATCTTAGAAACCAACAGGTCAAAAATCATCTTGGAAAAAGTGTCCATTTGCCCCAAACTTATCAGAAGATAGGGTTTACTAGCCAGTTTTATTAGCTTGGATTTTTACAGTAATCACTATGCTGGGAGATAACATATTCTACAGGCCTTTTACCCAGGCCTTTGTATTAGGCCTGAACCAGGATGAAGAAAAAATGTACCTATACCTCAGAAGAGGGAAATATTCAATATGAAGGCCAGTGCTTTTCACTGATTCATAGTCATTTGGTTAAGAGGTCGAGGAGGCTAAAATCTCAAAACCCACAGGACCAACTCTACCTTGGCCTGTATAGTCAGAATTAACATCATAGCAGAAAATTAGGTTTTTGATATACCCCTTGAGCTCATTATATGTGATCAAAATAAAAGGAAATCATCATAAAACCCCGATGAGTGTCAAATCAGGTCATCGCTGTTGAAAGCAGAATTTCAGAAGTAGGGAAAGGGCAGGGCTTGAGATATGTACAGGAGTACAGGTTAAAACAGAAGAAGGTGTTCCTGCCATTTTGGGGGAACTGACTCTCTCAGAGAGGTTACTAGTAGACTTTACAATTCATGCTGTAAATTAAAATTATTCCAGAGACAATAATTATTAAAAAGAAAGTGATAAGAGTATCATAGAACTTCCTTGCAAGACGTCGAACTACCTTGTAAGATGATTGAGCCGCATTATAGAAAGCAACAAAAGAAACTCCATTTTTTGTTATTGTTGTTGTTTTTAACTTTTTTTGGGGGGGGGCATAAAGTTCCATTTTTTAAGAAGAAATATAAAACTGACACTCAGGCCTGGCTCAAAGTTGGCCGGAAGCCAGAATTAACAGACAGTGAGAAGAGCCACCCACAAAAGAATGGGGAACCCAGAAAAAGACTGATGGGATGCCACAGAAGTTCCAAATGATGTCAAAGGACCAACTGAAATTATTATTTAAACCAGGATAAAGAAGCTGGCTTTTTTTAGAGAGGCTAGGAAGGAGACATCCACTCCTGCTCTCTTCAGCTTTACCTGTGGTGAGTATGCAGATGAAGGCAGTGCTTATTGGAACTATGATACTAGAATAACGTGTGAAGAGTACTGTTACCATGTCCTTATGTTTATTTTTGTTCTTATCCTTTTCTACATAGTCAATGTCAAGATTATTAGATTGTTTGATGTGTCTTTGCAGTGAATAAACAGAGCATTCAAAAATTGTCTACAAGCGTGAAGTAATTATAGATCGTGCGGCCCATGACAACAAAGAAAAACTTATGGGGTTGGTTCTGGTGCTTCAACTGCCTGACTATTGGGTGGTCAGGATATGAAAAAGCAACTACTGGGGGTAAATCACTAAGGACACAACCAGAGAAATTTCCTGGCTGTGGTAGTTACATAATATGGTGTTGATTTGAGAGGATTACAAGTGAAGGGATGGAGCCTAGTCTGTCAATCAGATCATAACCAATGAGACCTCTCTGTGAACATGGCCTGCTCCTGAAAACTCTGAGAATTCCTGAATTTCCTCGTGGGAGTCAGGAGACATCTTTCATTCTCAGCTCACTCCCTGGAAGATGTTGTAGCTGACAAGACATACAGAAATACACTAGTGCCCTGAGCTAGAGAAGCCACAGGGACCTACCCAGGTGCAACCAGACCTCTGAAGCCAGAGAAGCCATGCAGAGAACCCTGTCAGCACTGAGATGCTTACAATGCTACTGGATCCACAAATTTTCTACCCACTGTAATCGTCTTGCAACTGGCTTGAATGCATGTGTTTTATCACTCTAAAGGGGACTTTATAGATTGGTATTGGACATATAAGCCAATGTCGGTCTGGTGGACTTGGACTGGACTGGGTTGGGATGCTTTCTTTTTTGGGGGTTGTGGGTAGGGAAGCTTTCTTAATGTAAAATTATCCTTTATATAAATTCTCTCATATATACATATAAGTGTCTCTGTTGATGTCTTTCTCTAGGCTATCACACTGGATCTTTGTGTAAGTCTGAAGACAAGACTGTCGGACTTGCCAAATAAGTCATATTGAGTCTGAAGTTATGTCACTACAAACTGGAATTAGGGGTTTCACTTTAGACTACGGCCTCTCACAGAAGAAGTGCTGCAGAATTTAATCTCTAACACCTCATTCGCTTGCCTTTCACATTTTTGCAATTTTAGGTTCTTCACCAGTCCCATACTTAAAATTCATCCATTCTTCATTAGTCTTCCTTATTCACTCTCGAACATTCACAGGCATATACAGTAACAGAAAATACCATGGCTTGAGTCTTATTTTTTCTTTTCCTAAACTCTCAGAAAGAATGTTGGTGCAAGTTTGTTTTATGACTTAAAGAACATTTTCTTTTGTTTGCAAATGTCAAGCGAGAGAAAGTGAAATGATAAAACTCATCAAAATCCAGGTGACGGATATACAGATATTCTTTGTGCAATTCTTCTATAATTTTTGTAAGCCTGAAAATGTTCAAAATTCTTTAAAAGGGACTGCTTTTGACAGCATCTCCCCAGAATCCCCTGAGAAAATTCTCTAACAATAAAGCCCAATAACTCCATATGCTTTTTATTTTCTTCTCGAGACCTAAGATGATAATGATACTATATAAAATAGTAGGTAGAAAGATTGCTGGTGGCACACAGGGTTAATTCTTAGGCTGCTCGCCAGAGGTTGGCTGTTTGAACCCAACAATGCTTCATGGGAGAAATATGAAGACGCCTGTTTCCTCTGAAGACTACAGCCTCAAAAACCCCACGAGCAGTTCTTCTCTGCCCTATCAGGTCACAAGGAGTTGGAATCACTCTGCATCCGTTTTGTATTTACAATATAGAATTTTAAAAAGTGATTTTACCATTCCTTTTCTTTTCATGACCTTTCCACCTATGTTTCATTTTCCATATGCCAAGTTTAGGTTATCAGATGTATCACTGCCATACACACATATATTTAAGTTTGCATTAAAATAAATAAAGAAACATCCTACCACTGAATCAATTCTGATGCATCATGACCCTATAGGACAAAGTAGAACCAGCAACTCCTTTGGGCTCTAAGAATGTAAATCTTGACAGGAGCCAAAAAGCCACAAGTTTACCAGCAAAGCAGCTGGAGGATTTGAGGCACTTTTCTTGTTCTTAGTAGCCCAACCTAAAAGCCACTATGCCACCAGGGCTCCTTTGTTGGTATAAAAGTACAAGGAAAATGCCTAGATCTTCATATGATTCACACCCCCTAAGATTAAAATAGAGAGACTTTGAGCATGTAATTTGGAAAAGAGAATTTGATGATAAGGGACAGAGGTGAGAAGCTATGATAATGCAGTAGGCTACATGAAGTGAAGGATTAGAGGTTGGATATGATCTGCTTTTAAAAGGAATTTATGGGACTTCCAGGAAAATGATGACTGAGTAATATCCACCAAAGGAACTCAGCAGAAATTAGCCTAGGGAGTTACTAAGAGAGAAATTTAATTCTGCCCGATTGCAGGAGGAGCTTCATAAAGATAAGCAGGCACAGATGCACAAGGTTTTAAGGGAATGGTGACTTTGAGCTTACCACAGTGTAAGTTGGCTAGGGTTTGACCCTAGCCCCATCACTGTCTGCCACTGTCACTGCCGGAGTCAGAGCTGGGATCAGTTGGTAAGCCAATCTAATGAAGTTAGTCACAAGAAGTTTGAAGACACATGTCTATAAGTCTCCCAGAGACTACCAGTGCTCTTTGGCTCCCTGGAAAATGGCACCTGCTTCCTCTAAAACAATGCAACACAAACAGCAGTCAGTCCCAACAACCTCAATGAAAAAGCAGGAGAAACAAAAGGCAATGGCAGAAGATGTCCTGAACCCAACACTGGGCATAGAAGAAGCAGACATTGATATAGCACAGAAAGAAATTTTCAGAATGGTGCTTGGAGTCATACAGGATATGAGGGAAACAATACAGAAAAGGATGAAATGATAGGTGACATAAAGTCCATACATCAAAGGGAAATACAAGAGCTTAGGGATGAGAGAGCAAAAACCAACAGTAGACTCAATTCGTGAATTGGCTAGAGGAAGCAGAAAAATGCACCAGTGACCTAAAGGATAGCCAAGTGGACTTTAACAAATGCAAACAAAAATCTAATAAGATCATCAAAGAAACTGAAAAAAATGTAAGAGCTATGTCTGATGATGTGAGGAGGAATAGCATCAGAATTATTGGATTGCTGGAGGAAGACACAACAAAGTCCTATACAATAATAGAGAATCCTTGGAGGAAAACTTCCCCAGCTTAATAAATGAAAACCAGACAATTATTCAGGAGCTGAAAGAACACCAGCTATACTTGGTCCCAAGAAGTGACCAAGTCACATAATAGTTAAACTATGCAACTTTCAGGAAAAGGAGAAAATTATGAGAGCAGCAAGGGAAAAACAAGCCATCACATATAAAGTTTGCCAAAAAAGAATATGCTCAGACCTATCTGTGAACACTCTGAAGAAAAGGAGATAGTGGAGTAGTATATTCCAAAATTTGTAGGAAAATAATGCAAATTCAAGCATACTCTACCTAGCCAAATTATATATCATGATAGATGGAGAAGTAAGTTTTCCCAGACAAGGAAAAACTCAAAGACTATGTTAGAAGAAACCCAGCTCTACAAAATATCCTTGATGACACAGTATGGGCAGAAGGGCAGCAATCATCAAGGATAAACAACAGACCACCACATAGAACAACCTCACCAGAGGGCAATAAAGAGAAAACGGCATTGAAAATAGGAATGGCTTAAGGATGAAAAGAAGTCAAGAATGATCAACCCTTGTACACACACACTGAAATGAAAGGGAGGAAGGGAAACACCCAAAACAAAAGATATAAGATGACATCACATATACCACAGATGAAGATAACAACCCTAAATATCAATGGACTGAGCTCAACTATCAAAAGACTGAGACTAGCAGACTGTCTTAGAAAGCACAACTCATCAATCTGCTGCCCATAGGAGACACATCTCAAGACTAAATTCAGAAATAGGCTTAGAATCAAAGGTTGGAGACAGGCATACCAAGCAAAGAGCAATTCAAATAAAGCAAGGGTAGCAATCCTAATCTCAGATAAAATTGACCTCAAAGTGCAGACCATAAAAAGAGATAAAGAGGGACACTATGTAATGCTCAAGAGAATGATAGACAATGAACCAAAAGGCATTTTAAACATATACTCCCTGAGTGAGTACATACACCAAACACTCCAAAAGATGAAAAAATAAATCACAGCCTTAATAATTATAGTGGGTAAATTCAACACAACACTCCCTGAGAATGACAGACCACAGGGTAAGAAAATCAACAAGAAGGCTAGAGAGATCTAAACACTACAATTAGACAATTTGACTTGATAGAAATCTACAGAGCTTTTCATCAAAATACAAAAAAAACACACATTCTTTTCAAGCCCACATGGCAGATATTCAAAGATAGACCACATACTGGGGCATAAGACAAATCTACATAAATTTAAGCACATGAATATCATATAATTCTCTCTCTGAGCACTATGCCATAAGACTGGAAACCAACAAAAAGAAAATGAAGAAAGCAAATCATTGGAGCATGAATAACTCTCTATTGCAAAAGGAGTGAGTACTGGCCCTGATCAGAAATGAAATTAGGAAATTTCTAGAAGCCAACAAGTATGAAAACATGGCATACCAAAACTTATGGGATACAGGAAAAGCAGCTATCAGAGGAAGTTTCATGGCAATATATGTACACCTGAAAAAGGAAGAGAGTCTCATAACTGATATGCAGGCAAAAAATTTACAACAACTAGAGCAGACTCTGCAGGAAAAATGTACTACTAGCAAAAGAAAAGAAATAGTAAAAGTCAGGGCTGAGAATCAGGAGAGGGAAAATAAGAAAATAATGGAAAAAAATTAATGTTGCTAAAAGTTGATTCTTTGAAAAGATTAACAAAAGCAACAAACCACTGGCAGAGTTAGCCAAAGAATGGAGGGAAAAATTTCAATAGCAAGAATGAGGGATGGAAAAGGGGACATCACAACTGACCCTAATGAAATCAAAAAGATAATTACATAGTATTATGAAGAACTGTACTCCAATGAATTCAACTACTTGGAAGACATGAACACATTCTTGAAAAAAATAGTCCCTCCATTGACCATCCCTGATGGACATGAAGAATCTCAACAGACCCTTAGCAATAGAAGAAATTGACAAGGTTATCAAGGGATTGCCAAACAAAATATTCCCTGGACCAGATGGCTTGGCTTTACAAGAGAATTCTATCAAGCATTCAGGGAAGAACTGACACCAATCTTACCCAAATTCTTATGAAACATAGAAAAAGATGGCAAACTCCAGAACTCCTTCTATGAATCTAGTACAACTGATACAGAAACTGGGCAAGGGTCCCACATGAATTGAAAAATATAAACTAATATCCCTAATGAACATTGATGCAAAAATCCTTAATAAAATCCTGACCAATAGAACACAAAAGTATATAAAACAAGTAATTCACCATGATCAAGTGGGATTCATACCTGGGATGCAGGATGGTCCAACATATGAAAGACCATTTGTATCATGCACCACATTGACAAGAAAAACTATAAGTACAACACGATAATATCAGTAGATGCAGAAAAGCCATTCAACAACATCAAACACCAATTTCTGTTTAAGACACTCAAGAAGATAGGAATGGAAGGAAAATTCCTCAAGACAGTACAAACTACATATGAAACCCTAACAGCCAACATATTAGTCAATGGAGAAAAGACAAACACAATCCCACTGAAAAAGGGGGACCAGACAAAGAATGTTCCCACTCTTATTTAATATTGTACTGGAGGTTTTAGCTAACAGCATAAGACAAAGAAAAGACATCAAAAGTATTCATCTGAGGAAAGAAGAAGTGAAATTATAGTTATTTGCAGATGATATAATTTTATATATTAAATATCTCAAAAGCTTCACAAGGGGAGTACTGGAAGTAATAGAGGAGTATGGCAGAGTGGCAAGATACAAGATCAACAGTCAGAAGTCTATTAGACTGCTATACACATCAGATAAAACTACAGAAGAGGAAATTTAAAAAGCCAAACAAGTTGAAATATCTAGGAATATGCTTGACTAAAAGAACAAAAGGTCTATATAAGGAAAATTACAGGACACTATTACAAGAAACCAAGAGTAACCTCAACAAATGGAAGAATATCTCATGCTCGTGGATCAGAGTAAAGACGTCTGTTCTACTCAAGGCACTATATAAGTTTAATGCATTTCTGACAGAATTACCCTCATCTTTCTTCAAAGAAATGAAAAAACTTATAACCAAGTTCATATGGAGAGAGAAGAATCCCAGAATTAGCAGAGAACTCTTCAAGAAGAAGGCACAATGGGAGAGCTTGCTTTACCTGACTTTAGTACATATTATATAGCCACAATGGTCAAAACAGCATGATATTGGTATTATGATAACTACCCAGACCAATAGAAAAGAACTGAAAACCCATAAATAAAATCATCAGCTTATAACAACTAATCTTTGACAGGGGCCAAAAAATATCAAATGGGAAGCATATGTCATCTTCAACAAGTGGTACTAGAAAAAAATATATATATATATACCTGTAGAAAAATGAACTGAGACTCTTACCTCACTCCATGCACAAGAATAAACTCAAGGTGGGTCACAGATGTTGAAATAAAACCCCAAACTATTAGGGTCATCAATGAGGGAATTGGGACTCACCTGGGAACTTTGGCACAGGAAATATATAAGCTATCAGAAATAAGGAAGGACACAAAAACGGAGGAGGCACAAATTGACAAGTAGGATATATTGAAGATAGAACACCTGTGTACATCACAAGGTTTAACCACGAGTGCAATAAGAGAGGCCATGGACTGGGAAAACATCTTTAGCAATGACACATCAGACAAAGGTCTTACTACTAAAATCTACAATACTCTGAGAGCTTCTAGCTTCCAAAAAGAGCAAAACTAACTACCCACCAAGGGGAGCATATTGTTTACATCTCCATCGGGAAAGAGGGACCAAACTTAAACCTGATGTTCCAGCATGTGCATGCAGCATGACAGCATGGAGTGGGGAGCCAGTGGGAGGGGCTGAGGGCCCAATCCCAATCCCAGCTATGTGGACAGCTGCCTTTCCTCACAGGGAAGTTTGCTTTGGAGGAAAACACTGAAGCTGTAGCTCAGGGTGAGGGGCATGCTTGATCAGAGCACACAAGAACAAATGAAGTGGGAGGAAGAGTGGAGTGAATCCTGGCCCACTGAGCCTTGAGGATGATATTCCTACTCATAACAGCCAATGCACAGAGAGAACCATATGGCCAGCTCCGCTAGGAAACACGGGATCCCTCGCTGACCCACAGCCCTCA
>PVJH01011852.1:0-66569 GCA_004026705.1 Nesogale talazaci | reverse complement strand
ACTATCCTGATGCATCCAGGTTTCTGGAGCTAAAGAAGCTACATAGAGACCCCTGGCAGTGCTGAGATGCTTACATGCCAATGTTTCTAAAAGACTTCCAACCAACTGGCCTGTTATCCTCCTGCATTCAGCATCATCGCACATGTTTCATTGGTCTGAGGATTTTATATATTGGTATTGGACATGTGTGCTAATATTGGACTTATTGGCTTTTGTGGATTGGGTTGGGATGCTATCTTAATGTACAATTACCCTTTACATAAAATTCTCTCCTATACACGTATGCATTTCTATGGATTTGTTTCTCATACTAACACAACACTTAATTTTAAAGAAAATAAAAATATTTGCAATTGATCAATAGACAACATAATAATAAGTTGAAAAAGAAGGATGTCAAAATTTTACTTTACTTTGATCAACAATCAACACTGATGGAATCAATAACCCCAAAATAAAATAAAGTGTTAGATTGTCTAAATCTACAGTTCAAAAACTATTTAAATTTTTAAAGGCCAAGCACCTCGAGCACTAAGGTGTTCCTGAGTCAAGCCATAATATTTTCATTAGTCTCATATGAAGGTAAGAAATTGGAAAATGAATAAAGAAGACTTGATGTGTTTGAATTATGCTGTTGGAGAAGAAACTTAAAAGTACCTTTGGATTGTCAAAAGAACAGAAATTTCCTCTAGAAAGACACTCAGTCAGAATTTTCCTTAAATGTTACCTGGGTAGAGTGGTATGACCTCTGTTGTGTCCCTGAAAGATTGTGTATGGGAAGGCAAGGGACTCAGCCTGCCTAGTTCAAATGGGTGTTTGGGCAACACAGGCAGGGAAACCAATTACCTGTCTCCTGCTCTGCTCAGGCTGCGGCTTATTTCAAGTGCCTGTGCCTGTGCCAAAATGGCAATGCATTTGAGTTTCTTGGTATTGTTTTACTTGAGTGCCTAGTGGAGTTCATGCCACACAGTAGGCACCTACTATCTAAATATTGCATTAAAAGAATAAGTGAAAAAATAAATAGATGTCAAGATAAAAAAAAAACTGTCTTTATGTGGTATATGTTCATGTCAATCTAATAATTCCCCAAGGAAGCATTTACTTTTGGTTCAATGACTCAAAACAGTTTTAACATAAACTTACAGCTATCCAGTTAATCCCCACTAGTAGTGGTCCCATGGCAGGACAGAGATGAACGGCCCTTGTGGGGCTCCGAGCCTATGAGTCTTAATGGGAATCTAAAGTCTCAACTGCCTCGCAAGGAGTGAGTGTTGGTTTTGAATGCTGACAGTGCAGTATGCAGTCTAACCAGACCTCCAGGGCTCCCATCGTTAATATCAGATTAATCAAAAGTTTCAAGAATACTAGAGTGGTCAATTTAAATTGGGGAAAAAATTTAATGTTCTACCCTGGGTCAATCTGTGAATCCAAAACCCTTTATTATGTAACTTTAAAATATTGGTAATTTATTTCAGAATAAGAAACTGTGCACATTCTCTACTTTGCATCATTCTCCTCATGATAGTTAGATAATCATCTAATCACTCATAATGCTACAGTTATCATGTTAAAGGAAATAGATATAATAGCACATATTTCTATTAATGGGAATAGAAATAACAAGGAAAGATGTAAAGAAATATGGAATTATCTTAAAGATGTGTACATCACTCAATTCTGGTAGAGAATATGGAAAATGACATTAGAAAAGTTTAATCTGGGCTCTGAGCCCCAGTGACAGAGTGGCTGAGTGCGGAACTATGGCCCATTGGCTTGGCGGTTCAAATCCAGCAGCAGCTCTCCAGGAGCTCCCTCCGGGAGCTCCCACGACCACTGGAGGGCAGTGATGTGCACCCACCAAAAAAGAAAAGTTTAATCTGTTTCATGGCATTTGCATATTAGTGTTATAATTCTTTCAGTAAGTTTTAATACTTTTTCTAGAAATTCTATTTTGGATAATTTAACACTTAATCTTTATTTTATGCTTCATCTATGACCACATTTATGCAACAAATGTCAAGAGAAGATGCAGAACACATGGATTACAATGATTTAAAAAATGAAAACAGGCAAGTTGTCAGTGGATGCATTTCTTTACTATACCTTTCTCTAAAATGAACAAAAAGACAATGGCCCTACCTAAAATCCTATGATACTGACTCAATTTTATTCCTTCAAAATAAAGCCTTTAATATTTTATATCTGTACATGTGAGCAAGCTCTTTCTTGATATGTTATTCCATCTCATCTCATGCTTGACTCCATTCAAGCATACAAACACCTTCTGTTTTGCAGGGACAAGTTAATTCACTAGCAAGCCCAAAGGAACTGGAGAACATTTTGAAGAAAATGAAAGAAAAAGGGTTTTTATATCCAGCTTTCTAAATATCACTTGAGAAAATATACTCACCCTTTGAGAGATTTAAGAGATGGTTAAAAAATTATAATAAAATGTTAAAATCTCTACAGCCCTTTTATAAGTCCAAACCCCATTTAGATACACATTTTTTTGGTGAATACAGGAACAGCAAATATGAACAAATGGGAAAAATTAACTAGCCTTTTTCTCATTTTACCAAGGAGGGCTCTCTCCTCTAATTTATAGCATTCCAAATCCTAGAACCCTTAATTTTATTATAGGAGGAGTACCTCGATAACCTGAATTAATCAGATCCTCGGGTTAAATGGGAAGGTGTCGAAGTGTAAATGTGCTCAATGGAAGCCAGTCTAGCGAATAGATGGGAGTGTGATGGGCCTTCCTAGGGCTCTCCAAAAACAAGGTAATATAGCAGGGCACTCACTGATGGATTGACGCAGTGGTTACAACTATGAGCAGAAACAATTGTGAGTGAATGGCTCAAAACTGGCCAGTGTTTCCTTCTGTCAAGCACAGGGTCACTCAGTGGCTTCCTACAGCAGCATTGTGGTGGTGTGTTTGTATGTGTGTGTGTGGTGGGGGTAGTCTTTTATCTCTACAGTTATTGAAATAATTTTCTCAAAAATTAAACTAATATAATAGTGCACATGTTTAATTAAAAAGGATATAGGGTTTTTAATTGACTTTACAGTTTTCTATCCTGTACAAAGTTTGTAAGGATATTTTTTGTGAGCTATATGTTCTAAGCACAAACCATTGCCTGAGTCACTGAATCCTCAGAAGACCTAAGACAAAGTGTTGGTTCTTCAGTTAATGAATGAATTAGTTCTATGAATTTTTATACATCATTAAATATTTGTTCATGATGTAAGACCTGTCACATTCTGATTGATGGAGCTAAAATGGCACAAGGTCTTATACCACTTTCAGGTGTATCTGGTTTGACTTTCACCTTCCCAAAAGCTTCCCCTACTTGCAGTCTTGATCTACCACCTCCTTCATGAGTTTCTCTTAACATAGCCTATAAATCTAGGTTTTTATACACCTCTATGTATTTCATAGTGTTTTTGAATTAACAGGATTATAAATAGGCTATTTTGATCAACTAACAATGGTGTGTCAAGGACAGATCAATTACTAAGAGTGATCCTGAGGGAATCTAGTTTTAGAAAGATGGGGGCTCTGGAAGGGAATGTGAAGGGGAGTCATTATCTAAAGTAAAAAAAGAATAAAAAGAGCATATGTAAAAATTTATTTTCTTTGTGTTATCACCAAACCCAATTTTTCTACTCAATGCTGATAATCAGTGATACAATATATTTTTCCCAGAAAAATCTTTAACCATCTGTCTCTGAGTGGACTTTGATACACATCCATTACCTTGGATTACGCTCCATCAATTCCTAACACCAATGGAAAGCACAGGGGACATTTGATGCTTCAAAATGGTGAAAATCTCAGAGGAAAGGTCCTATCATAAGAATTTTTTTTATCATTGCTAAAAAATTCAGAATGCCTTTATTAATAAAAAAGATATCAACCAAACAGGAAGCTCTATTTTTTAACCATCTACATTCAAGTATATACACATTTGCAGTGTATCCATCTTTCCAGCGCTTACTCCCAGACTTCTGCCCTTTTTCATTTACATCATTGCCAAAGCAGCTTTGACATCTTCAAGGGGCTCAAATGGGGTTGTTTCAAATTGGGAAGCAAGCAAAAAGGAAGTCGAGGAAGAACGGGGCCGCAGGGTAGATGGATCACAGTTCTAATAGGACAGACCCCGCTACCCTCGAAAAAGGAACAGGTGCACTGATGATGCAAAACACTCCTGGGCACACTCTTCTGCCCTTTTCACCAAGGCAGCTTTCATTGCTCTACCAGATCTTCCTCCTAAGCCCCCCACCATCACTTTGTGTCAAGAAAACTATCGAGGCTACTCGGTGGAATCCCGAAAAGCAGCAGCCTTTAGCTTCAGAGCCAAGCTGTCTTTCCTGAATCTCACTGGCCCAGTGGACCTCCGCAGAGGCCACTGTTGTGTTGTGACTTTACTCTCAGGATCATTTTGGTAAATCCAAGAGTCGTCCCCGGAGACAATTTTTTCCACAAAATTGTCTTCATTAGCTTCGATTTTGTTTGAAAGACCAGCTCTTTGACCTAGCTGCTCCCTGAGTAAGGTTTTGGGCAACCACCCCGCAGAAAGCTTGCTGCGGCCCAGATGGACGTTTAGGATGGAAAAGGCCGAGCCATGTGAGATCCCCACCTCAGTGGCGATTGCGTCAATGGTAATTCTATGATCTTCTTCCAATAGCTTGTGGACTTCGGCCAAGGTTTCTTCATTGGTTGAGGTTAACGGTCTTCCTTCTCTTGGCTGGTCCTTAAGGTCTTCCTGACTTCTTAAAACGCTTGATCCATCTGAAAATTGTTGTTTTATGTGGAGTGGCATTCCTGTAAACTTGATGAAACACTTCAAAGATTTGGGAAGATGACCACTTGAGTTTTGTCAAAAATTTGATATTAGCCCTAATCTCAAGATTGCTTTTTTTCCATGGCACAATAAGTATACTGCTTTTTTCCCCTTTCCTTTTTGAGGATACCCTGAAGAGACTAAGGGTATTAGTGAGAGAAATTGTCTGCTATTACCCCATGATTGTGCAAACAAGTTTAAACATGTCTGTATGAATGAACTGGGACTCAGGGAGCAGAACGTCTTGACTTACCCTCTGAGATATAAGCTCTGAGGTTTTAAACTAGTGACTAGGGGTACGAGGGGAATTTTCTAGTTATTGCATGGAAACCCGCCCTTAAGCAAGAGGCACAAGCACTTAAAAATCCATGAACCTTCAGCTGGTCATCCTTAGACGAGGAATTGGCATATGTGCTTGCGCTGGTCACCCTGGAGCTGAATTACTTCTCTATATTCTGGATGCTCAATCACAGTTCCATTGCACGCAAATTTCTTCTTAAAAGCCTTCACTAGTTTCTTCTTGTGGTAATCATCGGCGATCCCTTGGGCCGTGGTCAGGGTCTTCCTGCCGTACTTGAATCCTTATATGGATAAAATCCTCAGTTCCCGCGGGAAGCAGGTCATCACCCTTACTGGCATCAGCAAAGGGGTCGAAAGACTGGAGGTTCTCGATAGCGGGCATACGATTTGATCCTTTTTCCGTGCGGACACGTCAGAAGGAGAAGGCAGATGCAAAGGGCTGAACATAGGGTAGCAAGGGGGTTCGAGGAGGCTTAAGGAGGAGGGTGCAGAAGTGTCCAGGGAGGCTCAGTGTCAGGGGATCCCTATCATAAAAATTTATCAGCCACTTAACTGCAGAAGACACTACCCTGTCTTAGTAGCTTATTAACTACAATCATGTAAGGTATCTAAAGGTCATTTAATTTTCTGCTTTATGGTCTCCCTTTCTCATAAAAACACAACCAAAGTAAGGGCTGTGTCACTAGAGAAATACATTTCTCCTAATGTTTTAGAAATATAAATTATCCTTTTATTAAATTAGACAAGCGCCTAAATATTTGGAGCTGATGTTGAGACCAATCCTACCTACATGTATATTTAATTTAAAAAATTATAGATTCAGAATCATTTCCAAGAATGCTTGTATCTTGTAAAGCTAACCTCAACATCCTGGCAACCAATGATCTGTTCGTTCTCTTGTTCCACACTTTTGTCATTTCCAGAATGGTATGCAGTATGTTTCAATCTGTGATTAGATTTTACAGTCACTTTAATTCCATGGCAATTCATTCAAGTTAGTAATTTGTTCCTTTTATTTTTAAATAGTATTCCATATTACCCAATTGAACTTAATTTAAATTTATCTTTTAATTTGAGGGACCAGAACACTAATGATTTTCTAGTTTTGGATGTATATGTAGTTATTTTAAACTGAGTGAAAATAGTACCTGTATTTTAAAAATGTAGGCTTTCAATAGTAATAATAATAGCAATAAATACTTTTGGAATATTGTTCAATGTAAGGAATGTTTCTAAGGTTTTTATATAGATTATTTTATTGCATTTTAAAAATCTTCCAGTATATAGACTTGTTCTTTTCTCCTTGCTGTGAGGAAATGTTGCAGATATATTTAAAACAAATAAGCAAAAACAGCTTAAAATATAAAACAAGAAGTAGAGAGGTAGACCAATGTGCATACCCAGATAATCAATCTGTATCTTCTGTAAAAGCAAAAAACTTTATATTTTATTTATATTTATATTTTATTTATATTTTACCTATTCTAATGACAGGATATGTAAGGTTTGTTTCTCTCTGTCCAAATCTATTTTTGTATTTTATTTCTCATTTTCACATTAGTTTAGCATAATGTTGGTAGATGCGATGAAAGTGTTGTTTGTTGTTGTTGTTGTTTATCTCATAGTGACCTGATCTGACAGACTAGAGCTGATGACTAGAGCTATCTAAAAGGTTGGTTTGTTTTGTGTGAGGCTGTATTTTTTGAGGCTGTATTCTTTATGGAAGCAGATTTGCAGGTCTACCTGTTGGTAGTAGCTGAGTGAATTCAAAGTACTCATCTGTGCATAGCAATGTTTCACCAAGAAGGTTCCTTCCTTCTATTGTAGCATACATTTATTGAAAACTATTATGTGACACATATTATGTTCATTGCCAAGAAGTTCTACACCTATTCATTTCTTATCAAATATATTTCTGTCTAGCAGTTTGCACCTACAATAACTGTCAAAAATCTAATATGTCCTATTTGGTATTATACTAACAAGCTCCAACCCACGATGGCAATAAATGTAGCTCATTGCCTCCTTCAAGGAGGGTCTCTTAGAGGTCTTCAAGAAGTTGGCATGATCTGGCCCAGACCTTCCATTCTAATCTGCTAGCGGGCATGCTGAGTCCTCCTGCCAGCCTCGTGCCAGCCTTTCCCACCATTGAGGCTCAGGGCCCAGCCACCCTGAAGGAGTTCTGAGTTCCCTCTCTTGTGTGGTCTGAAACTGCCGCTCAAAGATGCCGTGGACTCCAAAGGAAACAAGGGAAAAGTAAAAGAAGTCTGAAGAGGGTGTTTGGAAGTAATGTCTATGCATTGATTGACATCTCACTTTAGTGAAGTGGTGCCTGCCCCCTTGCCGCCTTGAGGCTGGTGTACTTCCTGCCAGGGAGCCGAGAGGCATAGCAAGCTCTCAGGTTGAAATATGAAGGGGAGGCTTGCAGGAGTAAGAGTGGAGCCCTGGGGTGCCTCCCAGAGGGAAATCATGCCTAGTGGAGCTCGGAGGTACAATGGCTGAGCTGTAAATCCTTGGTGACACTGCTGGGCTTTATACACTGCCAGGCTTTATAGGGCTTTGAGATGCTTCCTTCTCCAAAGAGGGGTTATCCAAACTCAATTCCTCTCAGTAATGAGAATGTCCATAAGTCATACTTGTTATTGTTTCTATGGACATATTTTCTGTATAAAATCCTGAGACATGGCTAATTTAAGAATGGGGATGGGGTGGGGTGGGAGACCTCCATATTTTGTAAACACAGAGTTTCACAATTCATAACACAGATATAACAATCTGCTCTTTGTAACCTCTGTTGACCAGCTAAAAGTGAGTACCCTGTGAAAGGTAATAGATTTTAAATTCAGCAATGATAGTACATACCATTGCATAATGAGGGCTAGGAACAAAGGACTGGGGACAGACACCTGAGAGAACCACTTAAAATGAGGAGTGAAAGATTTTGAGAGAGCTGGCTTTTGGACTGGATTTCGAAAGATTTGTAGAACTCCAGAAGTGTTTCCAATTCTAGGAATAAGAGAAGAAAACACTTGAAAATCTCATTGTATATGGCATGGTTGAAGATCACAGGACAGTTTTCATCGGCAAGCACTATGAATACATATAGAAAAATTGCTCTTGAAAAATTGGAGAGGGAGAAAGTCCAGCTAAGCAAAACATAACTCTTTTTGTCATGTTTTCCATGGCATATTGCCCGGCATGACTTGCATGTAATGGAAGGACAGAAAGTATTTTCCTTTGTCTTCTTTTTAAGCCAGCCATCCTCAGTTCCTTATATTATCTCTGAAATTTACCATTTGAATGGTCTCCTTTGAGAACTGACTGTAATTTCTTCTGGAAAGCTACTGCTTAATTATGTGTGTGTAACTTGAATAAAAAAGAAAAAAATGGAATACTTCCTGGGACTTTAAAAATTCCTAGGGATGGCACAGACATTTTCTTGAAATTCCTATATTTTTAACAAACAAATTAGAAGCCATTTAACAGATTGGATTTCTTAGCAATGAAACTACAGGCACACTACTTTAGTTGGAACAGGAAAATTATTGATAGCATAGCGTGTTGAATAGGTTTTAAATAGGAGTGACAGATTTCTATTTATACAGGGTCTAGTCGATGACCTCATATTAATCCATTGAATGAAATATTATTCATTCATGTGAATTAGCAATCTTACTCTCCCATATCTTGGTGTTTATAGGATCTTAATCTAGTCTCTCAAATTTTTGAGAGGGCATGAAATAGAAGGATCTCACTACTCTAGACATATAAAAGCTAAGAATTTGCTAATGTGACAATAAATGATGACTGGTAGTCAAGACCAGTTTATGTCATCCAAAGGATATATGTAAAAGTCAGGGACGATCTGGAAGTCCATGTCCAATCTAGATATGGCAGCTTCTGTGTATCTTTAAGTGATTAAAAGCCATACAGAAATGAAGGCTCATAATTCTAAATTTATATATATGCATGAACCTTGTGCCACAATTGACCGTAAGCCTGATGGTTAGCTTTCTGTAACATCTTCAAGATAAAAAGGCCTGCTTATCTGTTTCTGCAAAGACTACACCAAATTTAACCCAAGGTGACAGTTCTCGCTCACCCAGTGTTACAATGGTTCATGTTCCAGGGAGTGATACACACGCACATCTGAAGCAATGGACTTGCAAACATTGTCCTCTCTTGGAAGTCTCAGAGACTATGCATGGGAGAGAGAGCTAAGCATATCTATGGGTGGTTAGTCCCAAAGAAAAGTAACTTTCTGTTCTTTTTATTCTATATCCATAGAGTAACAACCAATTTGGTTTTGATAAGTTCATACCAGAGTCCAGCAAGATTTCAGGGAGTTAGCTAGCTGTACTGCAATGCCGACCACTATGAGATGGACGGAGCTGGATGGCGGTTGGTTTGATTTGGTGTTGATGTTTGAGGAATAGTTATGTGACTCCCTCCATATGATTGGCTGGAATTATGCAGAATGAGGTGCATATGATGTTCTAAGAGGAGTGATCTGTTTGTGGTCCTGGTAAGAGGATCACACCTTAAAATTAGTTTCCTTACATGCAGGTCAATCACTCTGAGTTATAAGAGGACCTCATTATCATCAGTAAGAAAAATCTGGATCAGAGCATGCCCTTTGGACAACGTACCCCGTATCCCTTTGCTGAGAACTCGCGAGACCCAGGTGATGAGCTCAAATGCTGAAGATGGTATAAGGCAGCCAGACAGGGGTAGGGTTGCCAGTCCAAGGAGCAGGATGGTGGGCTTGCCAACTCACAAATGGGAGCTGAGGGTTTGGGGCATTCATCTTTCTGGTGGAGTAAAGCAAGCTTGTAATACTCGTCCCCGGCAGGAGTGGACTGAGGGTGCCCCATGAGGGATTGCTTTGAGCAATTCTGTGCAGGGGTCTTCCTAAACCACAGGGGAGACAGGTGCCTCTTGACAGGAGGCTTCTCAGTGGCTTTTAACACTTGCTTGTGCAGGGAAAGAGGGATCTGAGTAGTCCTGTGAAGGAGCTATATACATCCCATTCCTGGACATCGGGGGAGAGGCAGCATGGGAGCAATGAAGTAATAACATCCTGAAGGTCCGAGTAACATTAAGGAAACCTGCAGCTGAGACCAGTGAGGACCCCTCATATAACTGAAGCCTCAGACCCTAGGCAGGCCCCCAAGTAGCATGATCGAAGAAGATCATTCTCACTCAAAGATAAGATCTGACCTGAACCACGGCCTGCCGACACAGAGGCTTGGAAATATTATTTGGAAATATGGGGTAGACTAAGTCATCCCTTGGAGAATTTGTTGCTATTACTTACATTTTGCTTTCCATAAACAATGAAAATGACTTTCACTTCCTAACACTTTGTCAGTCTCTTCTATACCTGGGATGATCAAGAAGGGACACAGCCCTGTGGTGTGGTTGATGTCAGTGGGTCCATGTGCCTTCTACTGATGGATGTACGAATGCTTGAAGTTCAACTACAGTGCATGAGCAATTTTGATGAGCAGACAGTACCCAAACCAAAACCAAACTCACAGACACCCTGTCTGGAAGATGGGAACTGTTCCTAGGAGTTTCCAAGGCTAACTGTTTAAGCTATTCGAAAGCCCCACCTGTCTCCATTAAGCAGTTGGTGGTTTTGAACTCCAGATCATGTCATTAGCCGCTCAGTTAGTAACCACTATGTCACCATTGAGTATGTAATACTTAATACTCATTAAGTATAAGCATCTAATATAAAATATTACATTTGAATGCCTTTTTTACCTTGAAAGCTGAATAAAAATATATAGCAATATTTTATACTCTGTCAGTATATTAATAAAAATGTTTTTATTTGTCAATTTGTGGCAAAATAAAGACATATACTCATTCAATTTGTTAAAATATGTAAATGATTCTTGTAAGTGATATTGCAAACTACTAAACTCATGAAATGTGTATTATTATTTTACCAGCTTTTGAAGAGGAAAGTTTTTCTGTAAGCTTCAAATATTTGCTGAAACTATTTAATAAAATAAAAAGAAATTTAAGAAATACCTTGCTCTAGAAGATACTGGATAGGTTTCATAATTTTTTTAAAACAATAGACGATGATAAGTGTTCTCTTTTATTAAAAAATAAAATGACTTCTTGCAATTAAGTGTTTTATTCTTGAGGAATAGATATATGAACATTTTAATCTTTTTTTATTCACTAAACAAATACCCCTGAAGGATCTCTCAATTTAACATTGCATAAAATTTTAAACATCTAAAATCCTGTATAAAATCTCTTTGATAATTAAAATTTAATAAGGAGTTAATTAATTATGAATTATAGGTCGAGTCTCAAAAAGTGAGAAGTTACTGGAAAAGAGTAGAGGAGTTAAATATATATATAATTCATATCATATTTAAATCAGATAATGGTCAACCAAGGCAATTTTACCTGTCCCTTTGTACCTTATTCATCAGTTTACTTCTCTGGGCACCCAATAAAGGCACCTTTGTCTTATATAGTAACATGAAGATGCTAACTCAATTATAAGCTTTGACAAGTAATACTGAATTATTTAGAGGATGCTTCATATTGAATCAAAAATAGAACATTTAATTTATATAAAGACCTTTGTACATGCATTACTCACCTCACTCAAGTATTTTTGTTCTATTGATGAACAGTTATGCTATACTTAGAATAAAAACTATACATAGCATCGTTACATAATTATTGTAATTTCCTAAAAAGAATGAAAGAAACTTAGCAAAGGTGTGCCTTACTTTTTATTTTCTTTCTTAATCATTCTGTGTTTTAATGACTGAGAAATATTTCTTCTATTGTACTGAAAGATAATTCCAATATCTTTCAGGATCTATAAGAGAAGTCCTATATGTGGAAAGAAATGTCAGATGAAAAGAATTGGGAAGTTATTTAATATGTTCAGTTAATAAAAGACGTTAGAAACAGTAAGGGCTTAAAATATTGCAACACTTTTAAATGTAGAAACACTATCTAATATTAGTTGATCTCCTGTCACCATCTGGTGGGTGCCTGAAGTATAACCCAATTATGAAAAAATAAACTCTTGAAATACTGTTGAACTTATTAACCTTTTGTGGAAGATCATTGCTTATAAAAACTGGATGCTAAACATGACTTAGCAGGAATGGTTGATACAGCAGCTTTTAATTGATGCTTTGTAACTCTAAGGAAACATTCAAATTGAGTGCTTAGTATATCCACTTTAAATTTACATTTGTGGTTACTACCCTTTGAAAGTATCCCCCTGGCCTAGCCTACATTGTACATTGGATCCATTTCTAGGAGAATTTTTAAAATTCATAGCAATTTCCATTCAGGTTAATAGAAGTAAATGGTGCATGGTTGCTCTTTCATGATTGTTGTCTTCACTAGCAACTGCTAAGGTAAGCCGCATTTTAATACCCTGTTTCAGTAAACAGCTATGCATGACAGATCCTGTTTAATTTCAGAGGAACCCTGAGGGCAACTATTACAGATATAGAATCTTTATCCATGATTTTCACCAACTAGTATCATCTTTATTGAAAATCCATGTGTACTCCAATTCAGCTCCCTCTAGAGGGCATCTACGTTAATGGAGTGGCTCTTCATATAGAATCATCTTTATTAGAGACATCTCCTCTGCTAGTTTGATGTATTGATTAGTGAGAAGTTGCACACCAGTGGCAGATTTCATATCACAAGTGCAGATAAACAAGTGTTATATCCTACCAAATATTTGAATGAGTTTAAAAGATCAAATGTATATCTTACATAGGGCTATTTCTGGATTCTTTTAGGCTCCTTTTATCTATGTATCTGTCACTTTCTCAATTCTACTTAATTTTCTTATCTGTATTTTTAAAATGATTGGTATAAGTAGACAGATGTTTGTTATAACACAGTTCTTCCTTTTGAGAATTATTATTGGTGTTCTATTTATTTTTCCTTTCCAGATAAAACTGACTCAGAGTGCCTAGCAATCAATCTTGCTAATATTTTGATGTTTGGTCCTATAAGTCTAAAGATAAAGGTCACATGGAAAAATGGCATATTCACTATTTTGACTCATCACATGCTTCTTCATTTATTTAAATATTCTGTGACTTCTTAAAATGTTAGCCTTTTTGTTTGTTTGTTTGTTTTTAAGAGTAGTTTAACTTTAAAATACTGATTATCACCACTTTGTTTCTTGTTAGGTATTAGCTATGAAAAATTCATTGGTCTTCCAATTTTATCATGCAATCTCCAGCTTCATTTGCATCGCTAAGACCATATTTTCCAGCAACGTCTCTTTCCTTTTTGTTTCCAACTTTTGCATACCAATCTCTAATAATTTCCAGTGCATCTTTGATGACAGTTTGATGAATTTCGCTCTGAAGACATTGGTAGAATGCTTGATTTTCTCCATCACTGACTTTAGTGATTAATGTATACATTTGAATATCAGTTATATTGACTGGCTTTCCTTGTATGCAGGTGGATATTATCCTATCACAGACAGCATTGTACTTCAAGATAATTCTCCCAATGTGCTTTTTTTTTTTTTACAATGATCAAAAGGCTAGTCTTCTTGAATCTGTCATTTCTGGCTTAGAAAGCCATGTGATTTTCTGAATTAACATGGCAAATACAGTCTATTTTAGCTCTATAATGTGTAGGGTCTCAATCTTTATGTATGTGTTTCATTTCCTTTTTGAGAGCTTCCAATTTTCCTAGAATTGTACTGTGGCAGTCATGTGCTTATGTTAATTTTATGATTGAAATTTGGGGGTGGAGTCTAGCCTGTTAATCTGGAGATAGTCATTGAGTAGCCAATGAGGCCTCTATGAGGGCATGGATTTCTCCTGAGACTTCTGGGAAATCTCGCGATATTTCCCTCGTGAAGATGAGAAGGTATCTTCCCCAGTTATGAGTTAGTCTGGGAGACGATGAATCATAGAAAAGACAAGCTGGCAGTGTCTGAGAAGCTGGAGGAGCCGTCAGAGAGACCACACGGCCTTGCCCTGATGGAGCCAGACCTCTGAAGCTGGAGCAGCATGCTGATGATGAACCCTGAACCCGGGAAGTAAGGAGCCATGGGGAGACCCCTGCCAGCGCCGGGACTCTGCACCCATTGACCTGTGACTTTGTGAGTTGGAAGGAAACTTTATAGACTGATATTGGTGTATGGGTTAATATCAGACTTATTACTTTGTACTGGACCGGATTGGGATGCTTTCTTAATATCCTATTTCTCTTACACATAAACCTTTTCCTTATATCAATATGCATGTCTATGAAATTTGTTCCTCTAGCCTACCCGGACTGACACACATACTTTGCTCATTCAACGTTGCAAATACCAGTAGATATTCACAGATGTTTCTTCTCATTTTGTATAATACCCCGCCTGCAAATAAAAGTTCCAAAGGACTTGCTACCACACACTTTATCCCTTCCATCTCAGTGTCGTCAGCTCTACATTGAGAAAGCTACACCTTCTCAGACATATTTTGAGTGTCTTCCGACCCAAGGGGTTCTTCTGTCACTATCTCTGACAAATGTCTGCTCATATTCATTGGGTTTCCATTATCTGACAGTGTTTTCATGCTATGCATAATGTTTTTTCAGTGGCAAATTTCTCTGAAGAATAAGGCCTATTTCTTCTTCATAATCGGTTCTTAGTTTTGCTTAAACATAGTCACCCTGGTGACCCTGTTGACACTTGAAATACCAATGACATAGTCTTCAGGATCACGTAATCTACCACAGTGAGACAAATTACCAGGCTTGAATATGCAACTCTAGATTGAATTATTGCTTAGATACAGAAATATAATGAATTGTGTGCTGTTATCCTGTAACCTGCTTTGTTTATTTTTAGTTTTCTAATTGCATTTCTAGATTTTGTTTGCTAATATTATATTGAAGATGTTGGTTTGTATGCCCTTGAATGTTAATGTCTACCACCCACCTATCAAAATAGGGCAGAGTGAAAGGGAAATTACATCAGGGAGACCACATAGAACAAAAAATGCCTGGAAACTGATTGAACAATGCTGTGAGATATGATTGAAGTTACAATGATTTAATATATATACATATATGTATGTATATATATATTAACCCCATTTTTGAAAAGGATGTCTAGATTAAAAATAGTGAAACTGAATAACTGACAAGGAAACCAAGAAATTGCTGGTGTTAATGTGCAGTTGTATTGTCACTCAGGAAATCTTTCTGGCACGATCTTGTAAAACTTAACATGAAATTCCTATGTAACTGTCAGGGGTAGTCAGTCCGTTCTAACCCATAACAACCCTTTGGTTCATCATATTAACAGCCAGGCATCATTCTCACAACTGTTGAGATAATTGAGATCATTGTTGCAGCCACTGAGTCAAGCTGTATAACGGCCGCTTTCACTAATCTCCTAGCCTTGCACACATGGTACCCTTTTCCAGGGACTGGTCTCTCCTGATGACATATGCAAAGAACATGGGATGAAGTCCCTCTCTTTGCTGTATAGCCTATTCTGTTTGTACTTTCTCCAAGATAAATTTATTTGTTCTCCTGGCAGAGTATTAAATTTTCAATATGCTTCCCCCAAATAATTAAAATGCATCACATTTTCTATGATCTGTTTTATGTAGTGTCCAAATTTTCACATGCAGATGAGACAACTAAAACATCTCCTCTTGGGTCAGGTGCACCTGAGGCCTCAAAATGACGTCTCTACTCCTCAACACCTCAGCAAGATTCGTGCAGCGATTCCATATGCACTTTAGGGCTGAGCCCCCGGTGGCGTAAGTGGTTGAATGCAGAACTGCAGCCTTCGGGCTTGGTAATTCAAATCCAGCGGTGGCTGGGTAGCACCCACGACCACCAGAGGCAGTGATGCCCACACACACACACACAAAAAAAATAATCTATATGCACTTTATTTGTGTGTTCTTTTACTAAAACTTCTATGAGTATTGATTATGTATGCAAGCAAAACTCTTGATCACTTCAAAGATTTGAATTTTTTTCCCTCCATTTGCCAACATTTATTTCGGTCCAGTTGTGAGGATTTGGATTTATTTTAAATTGTGATCCTTACTGAAGTGCTTCAGTTTGCAGAAACATTTATTAGCATTCTATCTTGATCTTCATCAGTAAGTGCTTTATGTTCTCTTAGGCGTTAGCAAGCAAAGGTGGACCAAGTAGTTAATAAACGGTCCTTCACTCTGATATCTCACTCTCTTAATATAGTCTAGCTGCTAGAATTATTTTTTCAGTATACAGATTACATAGAATAGTGAAAGGATTGAATACACACCCTTTCTGATTTTATATCACAAAGTCTTATTCCCTTGCTCTGTTCAAATGACTCTACGTACAGGTTGTGCATCAACACAGTGAGGTTTTCTGAAATTCCCATTTATCACAATGTGACCCGTAGTTTAACATAGTTCACACATTCAAACACATTTGCATAGTCAATGAAAGATAGACATCTTTCTGGTATTCTCTGCTTCCATTTAAGATCCATCTGATGTCATCATTAATGTATCATGTTTTAAGTCCTCTTATGAAATTCAGCTTGGATTCTTGGCTGCTCCCTGATGCTGTGCTACTGCAACAGCTGTTGAATTATCTTCAGAAAAAACTTTCCTTGCATGTGATACTGATGATATTGTTCAATAATGCCCTCATTTTATTGAATGATTTTTTTTCAGAATGGAGACAAACATGGACCCATTCTAGTTGGTTGTTCAAGAAGTTGTCTGCTGAATTTCTTGGCATGGATGAATGAGTGCTTTTGATTCTTCAGTGTGTTCACAAATCTCATATGCCACCAATTCATATACCTTTCTTTACTTCTAATGCTTTGAGTGAAGCTTTGATTTCATTCTGCAGGGTTTTTTTTAACAGATCGTACTACAGGAGATGGATGAATATCTACCAGGTATTGTTGGTGCAGTGTCTCTTTTGAAGCTTCCTACACCAGTCAATAATTTTTTCATAGACTCCTTCAATATTTCAACTTAAGGCTTCATTTTTTTTGTTCAATTCTTTCAGCTTACAACATGCTGAACTGGTTCTTCCTTTGTAGCTTTCTAATTCCTAGTATCTTTCCACTTTATTACAATATTGAACTTCATATTTTCGAGATGCCCTTAAGATTTTTTTGTCTGCACTCTCGCTTCACCATTTTTTCATCTGTTTTGGCTACTCTATATTCAAGAGCTAGTTTCTGAGTCTCTTCTGATATCCACTTTAAACTTTATTTTATTTCTTCTCTTTTTGATGATCTCTTTCATGTGTAATATTCTCAATTTCATTTCATACTTCCCCAGGTCTTTCGTCATTAGTATTTCATGCAAAAATCTTTTCTCAAGATGTACTCAAAATGCAGATGAGATAGACACAAGGCTATATTTTGACTCACAGAACTTGCTTTTCTTCAGCTACAACCTGAACTTACATAAGAGCAATTGAGTGTCTATTCCATAGTCAGCCACTGGCCTCATTTTAGCTGCTGATATTAGCTCATTTAGTTGCTGTTGTTTCTTTCCTCAGAGGTCATCATTATGACACCTGTACATCCCCTCTGGCAAAGTTCACACACAGAGTAGCCATTTATGTTGTTGAAAAGTTATGTTTGCACTAAAGAAGACATTTGTTTTACAAACTTCTAGCACTTGAAGCTACCATAGGATGCAAAATACATATTCCTTCATACATATTCCTGCATTTTTATTTCAGAGTAATGATGATTTCTGTTGACTCCAAGGTTGTGCATAACTGTTTCTAGCTATTTTATTCATAATATTTTTTTAAAACCTGAAAATAGCAATAAAGATGTCCAATGGGTGAATGTTTAAAAACAAAACAACCACTATGAAAAACAAACAAGCAAGCAAACAATTATTATGTCATACAATTGAATACTGGAAAAGAGGGGGCATTCAAGCTACTTATTACTTAAACCTATTACTTGTGGTAAACAACCAAACATTTGCCAAGATTGCTAGCAATATATAGGAATAAACTATACAAGTATGGGGCTGCAGGGAAAAATCTGAATTAAATGAAAAATAGCAAGCTCAATAGTCAAATATTGCTTCTAAACTTGATTTATACTACATTCTTGTTAAGACAATAATGATAAAGGTAGATGTCAAGTTCTCATGAACTCTAGACTATTGAAGCCAAGAAGTGTTTGATGAACTGAAACTCTTGTCCTGATATAAACTTTAATCCTTAAGTCAAATATTTGCCCTGAAGTCATCTTAAGACCAATTGATACACAGATTAGTTACACTAATAAAATAATACCCCCCCCCTGGGCATTGTGCACCTTGAATGAGTGTCTGTAAAGGACAGATATTGGAAAACAACTCAAAAGATTCTATCAGAACCTTAGAGAGAAGTGAATAATGTTAATTGGAGAAAAACTTAGAAAAAGAAAGTGAAGATGTAACACTTGTCATTGATTTGAATGTGTAGAAATGATTGGGTTGGTATATTGCTTTGCATATGCCCAAGAACTAAGACATTAAAAAAAAGATGAAAGAAGGGAAGGAAGCAAAGGTGGAGAATTCATGGGTGTGCATCTCAGACTAAGGAGTGAGTGTAAGTAAGAAAGTAGTTATGGCTATACAAAAACCACAAGAAAGAGGCTTGTGGCAATGTACATGTCCTCTAATTTAATTGTATTGGTATCTATATTCTGGCTGTGATATTGTACTAAACAATTATAAGACAGGAGGAACTGGGTAAATGATACAGGATTACATAATAGGACATATCAGGAAATACCACTTCCTGGAGAAAGACATCATGCTTGGAAGAGGGAGAGGGAAAAGGAGGGAGACCCTTGAGAAGATTGAAGGAGACAGTGGCTGTAAGAATGGGCTCTTGCATAACAATTGTGGAGACATGGCAGTACTGGGCAGTGTGGTGTTTAGCTGTACATATAGTTTTCATGAATTGAAACTGATTCAAGGATGCCTAATCCTAACATAGAATTGTGGCCAGGGGAATTAAAGTTTCATGGCTTATCTTATGATTCAGGTTCATAAGACCCAAACACCATTTTCTCTATTGCTTATTGAGTTATTATCAACCAGAATCAATTCATTGATATTGTTTGAAGATCTAACTATCGTGTGAAAAGTTTTGAACTCACCAAAAGGCGCAATCTGGTGATGAGATCCTGTAACACCACAGCCTGGAAAGTCCTATGAGTTGGCCCTAATCTACCTTTCTGGGGTCACCATGAGTGGGGACTGGCTTGAGAACAAGTGACAAAACAGCTACCCACTCTACCAAGAAATTAGATGTTATGGTTATTAAAAAAATTATTCTTGGATGCTTGTCCTATACAAGTTATGTCATCACCCACATGAGGTTATGATAAAGAAATCTTGTTTCCTCCATCATATTTTGTTACAATAATATACCTCATAACATTTTTGCTACTTTCTCAATTGGCTTTCTTGATATTTTTGTATTAGTACACTTTCTGGTGCCTTTGCTGTGTCCCTAATTTTCCCCTGTGAGCAGAATGGATGGGATGTAAAAACTTAATATAATGATGTATGTCACCATTGCTTCTTATGGGAACACAAACCATGTACTAAGAGTAACTACTTGTCCCGGTCCCAGTCTGACTTCTGAGTCATCTTTCAAAAGATGAACTATCTGGCTAAAAAACTAAATCAATTCTCATCTGGTCTCATGATAAAAAAACAGATTTCTCCATTTCATGAAATATTTACAAAACACTCCATGTAAAACTATCATTGTTTTCACTAAAAAAAATAGGAATGTTTTCTTTTCCTCTTTTTCACTAATGAAAGAATGAACTCATTGATTTGGGTGAATCTCCTACAGAAGCCCTCTTCAAGTGTTGAAAAGCAAGGATGTCACTTTGAAGAACAATGTGCATGTGGTATTTCCATAATCTTCAGGAACCTTGGGCACAGGTGTGAAACCTATCAATCAGATCTTAGAAAGTGGTGCCTCTGTGGGGGCATGACCTTTTGAGGATTCTGGGAACGTTTTCTTCCTCCCTGGAGGCTGGAGACGCTATCGCTATGTTATGTCCTCCTTTTGACAAGGCACGTGGAGTGATGCTGATGATAGCCAGACCCCTGGATCTGGAGGATCCCTGTGGACACCAGCACCAGGACTGAAGTGCCCCCGCCCCTGGATCTACCACTGGCCTGTGATCTACCACTGGCCCATGATCTTTCTGCATTTATCATCATTGCATGTGGTGGTAGCTATATAATCATTAGTCAATTTGAGAGGTTTGGGAGTAGAAGGGGTAGAGTCTGACCCGTCAATCAGATCATAGCCAATGAGGTCTCTGTGTGGGCATCGATTTCCCTTGAGAATTCTGGGAACTTTCGAAATTCCCCCATGGAGGCATTAGACACTTTCTAGGTCCACTCCCTTGGAGACTATACTAATGAGATGCATGGATCTGTGCTCACAGCAGCGAGAGTCCCGGACCTTGATGAGTCATGTTGAGACCCACACCACTGCTGAGATGCTTCCATCGTCATTGGATCAACAAGACTTTGCACCCACTGGCCTATAATATTCCTGCATTCGACAACATTGCATGTGTTTTTTGAATCAAAAGAGAACTTACAGGCAAATATCAGACATACAGGCTAATATCGGAAGTATGGGCTTGATCTGGACTGGGCTGGAATGTTTTCTCAATATTCAATTGCTCATATATAAACCTCTTTCTTACACACATGCGTCTCTATGGATTTGTTTCTCTTGTCTACCCAGACTAACATCTGTTGCATAAGTCTGAAGAGGTATTTATAGACTAGTATCAGACATATGGGTTAATACCAGATTTAAGAACTTGGTCTGGACTGAACTGGAGTGTTTTTTAATAGACAATTACTCTTTCATGTAAATTTCTCTCTTACCCATATGAGTGTCAATTAATGTTTCTCTAGTCTATCCATACTAATACATGACCCAAGCCATGATATTTTCAATTGTCTCTTATGTGTAGATGGACCTTGAGTAAAGGGGAAGGAAGAAGAAACAATGCATTTGAATTATGATATTGGTAAAGAATACTGAAAATATCATGCAGGACCAAAAGAACAAACAAATCTTTATTGAAAGAAATGCGGTTAGAATGTTCCTTAAAGGCAAGGAAGTTACCACTTTATTTCATGTAATTTTGACATGCTATCAGGAGACACTGTTCTGAAAAAGAACACCATGCATTGGGAAGTCAAGAGGCAGTGAAAAAGTGGAAGGTCCTCAATGAAATAGATTGACTATTGCTGTACCCATGGCCTCAAGCATAAGAAATACGGTGAGGATAGCAGGGCATGAGGCAGTGTTTTGTCCTGTTGTTCTTAGGGTCACTGTGAATCAGAACTGACTTGACAGCACCTAGGAGTAAAAGAGTAATAATGTTCTTAGGAATCAGGGTGCTATTTATGTAAATTCATAAACATCAGATCTTATCTTTGCAAAACTTGTTGAAAGCCTTCAGCTATGTAAAACAGTTTTCAGAAGGATTTTATCTTTTGACAATAGTGATAAACATTGGCTTTCCATCTTTAATAGTTCAGGATTTGCATACAAGACACTTGTTTATGAGGTTGATTAGGGACATTAACAGGTTATACAGTTATGTGAGAAACACACAGAATACAGTCATTTAATCAAGACAGTTGCTTCTCTGTCACACCAGTAAGCTGGTCTGTCTCAGGTCTTCGCCTCTTGATCTAGTCCTGTCTTGCTCATGTACTATTATTTTGGGGGGGAGGGGGGGCGGGCATCACTGCCCTCTGGTGGGAGTGGGAGGCCCAGCCTTGCTCCTGGAGAGCTTCTGCTGGATTTGAACCACCAGGCCAGTGGGCCGCAGTCCCACACTCAACCACTACACCACCAGGCCTCAGCCCAGTCATGTGCTATTATTACAAAGCTCTTTCAAGGCAAACAAATGGCTAAAGGGCAAGTCACTCCTGTGTGGGCCTCACCCTGAAGGCACTCAGCTTTAGCTTTGAGAATGATGGACTGCACTTCCTGCAATTGAGTTTCCATACTTAACAGGGTAGCTTCTGGCCCCAAAGCACTCAGCTTCAAGTGCTCTATGGGCTGGAAAGTCCCCCGCTCCCGCTTCACTGATGCTGCTCCAAAGCCACTCCTTTGGTGTCACGCTGTCTTCCTAGACAAAGCAGGTCCAAGACACTGGTATCTCGGAGCGCCACGGTTATGCTCCACACTGTATTCTTCTCTCTTGCTGGATATGGAAGGCTCCTCCTACATCACCCCTCTGCTTCTGAGGATTGCTGATTTTACACCTAGAAAATGGCAATCATAATCAACCCAGTTAACAATTGCTCACAGAGAAATCACAAAATTCAGTCATTGTTTTGCCCATCTTCTTACCCAGGACCTTCAGGAAGTGCAGGTCCTTTGGTGGGAGTAACCAAGGGTAGGGTTATAGCGACATTTAAAATAAATCATTACATTGAAAAGGGAATTAAAATGCAGGACCCAAATTGATCCTTTGAAAACAGAAATTTAATTAACATAAATTCCTATTTCTGCTAGTAAAATTCTTCAGATTGAATTAGGAGAGAAAGGCAAAGAAAATAATGTTTATAATGAAAGGAGTTGTTGATATTTCTTTGATAAAATCACTTTCATTAATTTTGTTTTAAGTAGAGATATTTTGGACAAAAATTGATTATAGATTAAGTCTAAAACCACAATGAATAATGAAAGAATCACCCTGCAGTTCAGTTTAGACAGATTGAATATAAATTATTTAATTTGTTTCTCTAAGCAGTATGGCACATCTTATGAAAAAAAACTGATCAAAGGAAAATATTTAATATAATTTTACCATTCAAATGTATTTACAATTCTAAAAGAGATTTAAGGTTTTTTTGCAAAAAGGTCAGTTGCACAATTCTTTGGCTTGAAATGTAGTTTTGAAAAAAGTTGAATTAAAGTCTTAGTGAGTTTTCATTAACGCAATGTTATTTTCTCTGAGAAACATTTGAGAGCTTAGACAACAATCTACCATAACAGTTTCATTTCTTACTTTTCACAAAGAAATTGCTCTGTTGCTATCAATTCTATATAGTGAAGTATATATAGAAGTAGACTATCTCAACCTGAATAAATTAATTTAGATGGCAATTGATTTTACTGGATTAGTGGTGCTTACTTTTGACAAGGGCTGATTTTGTTCTTTTCATTTGCTTTCTCATTTTAATATTATTGATTACAATTTCTGGAAAAATTAGAACCATTATGGATATTGTTTTATGGTATTAGTTAGTTTGATTTATGCCTGGATCACACTTTGAGTAATTACAGGATGAAAAAGTAACAGTAATGTAAATAAATCAGTTTCCTTGACTATATTCCTATTGGTGTTTACATTAAATAAAACTCTCATTCCATAAAAAGTCTTTGAGAAAAGAACAAAATCAATACCATAATTTTCACTCTTTCCCACATACCAGAATACATTGTATTCCTTTTATGTATAGTCATTAATCAGTGCCATAGTTGGGAAATATAAAAAGAAAAACCAGACATTGATTACCCTCAATTTGATAGCACTTCAGCCAGGGGACAAGAAGAGAGTAAGGGCTTTATCTGAGCACCAGATGACCTTCAAGGTAGTAGTAGGTCAGGAGAAAGAATGCTTAAAAAACAGTTTGTTATATTCATGAGAAAATATGAAACAGAAAAGTAGAGCAAGGGTACTGCAAATTAAAATAATGTATCTGTGTATGAGAAACTGATTATAAAAACCCTTCAGCAATATGGATTTTGCAATATGTAGGTACAGGACAAAAGTTGCAAGATCATCAATGTTTCTGAATCCCAACATATTACTATAGTTTTTTAAAAGATGAGAATATAAGAATGTATATATAGTGAGATAAATGAACAGTCCTTAGGTTGCTATATAGATAAAATCAGCCATCTATTTCATGCCAGGTGAAGTAAATTCAAAAAAGAACTCTATAAATGAGTTCTATACACCTCTAGAGATGACATACTCATAAAAACACTAAAATTAAGAAAAAGTGATCTTAAGGTATTTTGTCAATAATAGCTTTAATTTCTCTAAGATTCCAATAAATATCTTAAGATCCATAGAGAGATAGTAAATGAGTATAACTTTGTGGGAATTTCAGATTAACATTATGTTTTTGAGCTGCATCCAAAAATGAAAAGTTTTGACATGGTAGTGGGTTATTAAGGAATTTAGAGAAAAGTATAATGAAGATAAACTGTCCATTTCTGGGAATGACAATCTTTGCAGTTCAAGTGAGGAGCCAGATTCAAAACACATAAAAATTACATGCACAAAACACACCTCAGAATATGGAAATTGGTATGTGTAATCATCTTCTGCTCCAAGACATCACGGTATTACTTACTGAGCTACAGATTCCAAACTAGATTCTGGAGAAAGACAAAACTCAAGGAAGCATTGCCTTATATGTGATGACTTGCTAACCACAAGATCGGGGCTTTCAAACCATTAACCGTCCTGCTAAAAAAATATAGAGCTATCTGTTCCCGTAAAGTTTTACAGCCTAAGAAACCTTTCAAAGGTTCTGAGCATCAGAATCAACTCCATAACAGTATCTGGTTTATGTTTCTGTTGTTTTATCCTCCAGTGTTTATCTTTTCAAATTTAAAAGACTGAGATTGAGTCTTCAGTGTCACTGGGAAAGTGAGTAGACTCCAAGTACTGCTAAATTACTCCTGATTTCCCAAACAGTCAAAGAGAAAAAAAAATCCATAATCAGAAATCATCAGAAACAACAATCAATAAAGAAAAGCAGCATCTTCCTATTACCGTTTTTAGTTACCAATTTAAAAATAAATAGACTATGATTAAGTAAGTTTAAGAAATGGTAAACATTTCAGTGTAAAATGAGACTATTAAAAGGACATACATGATGAATATCATAAAATTAGCAAGGGTAAGAAGGCAACACTCGCGTCTAAGAAAGCAATGAGTATGCTTAATATTATTGATATAGCATAAATTATAAGATAACTTGAAATAGGATATTCACAAAGATGCATGCTGTGTTTTTATGTAGTGCATACTTGACATGACTCTTTGAACAAATCTTTGTAACTCCCACTAAGCCAACTTTTCCTGATGGGTCTGATTAATAGATATGTAAGAGGATATGGATGAGTTGAGTCACTTGTAATTATGAACTGGAAGAAATCAGATTATAAAAACATGGAATTCTAGAAGGCAGGTTAGACAGTTTTATCATCCTGCTGGATACAAAATGAGACAAAAACAGGTAAGGGGGTTCTCACTGCCATAAAGAAAGAAGAGCCAGAGAAACCTAGCTGAACCCCAACATTCTGTCTCATGGAACCTACTTGATCCACGGACACAAACCCTCATGAGAGAGCAGCCGAAGATTGTCTGGGCATTGGTAGCATCAGAAACAAAAGTTAGAGTATGAGGCAGTGTATACATATACATATGTGTATATGTATATGCATATATGCAAACACGAAACAAAGAGCTACATGCTCTTAAATCATTTTGTAATTCTTGTTCAAAGTTCTAACACAAATTTCCCCTTCCCCAAAATGACATATGTCAGTTCTTGAAAGGGCATCATGTGTCTAACATAAATATTTAGAAGTAAATCCGCATTAGAAAACAGTCTACTATCTTTCACTACTACTCACCCAAGGAACAATTTGAGACATTATTTGTTTCATCTTGTTCTATTAAATTCGCAGTTTCCAATTCAAATGCCTTTCCATAAAGACCCTCTCCAGATGATGCTGACAAACTCACTCACCCCAGGGGGAGGCCTTAATGGGCACCCAATGCCCATCTGTAGACAATTGGACATGCCTTCACAGAAGGATCACAAGAAGTGGATGAGCCAGTCAGGGTGCAGTATAGCACCAAGGAAACATGAAGCACCGATGAAACATGTAATTTACTTTAGTTCTTCCATGTTTCTCTCTACTCCCACACCCTTTCCCTCCACCCCCTCCATTATCTGACCCCAATTCTACCTTACCAGTCTGGCTAGAACAAAGCATGTACACTGGTACAGATATGTGCTTGCAGCACAGAGAATCCAGGCGAGATAAACTCCTCACGACTAGTAATGAGAGTAGCAGCATGAGGAGGGAGAGGGGACCATGATGGTAGAAAGGGGAGTCAATCACCGTGATCTTCATATAATGCCCTCCCAGGGGACAGACAACAGAAAAATGGGTGAAGGGAAAAAATGGTTGGTGTAAGACAAGATAAAAATAATAATTTATAAATTATCGGGCTGAGCCCTGGTGGCATAAGTGTTTGAGTGTGGGACTGCGGCCCATGGGCTTGGTGGTTCAAATCCAGCGGCGGCTCTCAGGAGCAGCACTGGGTAGAGCCCACAACCACCAGAGGCAGTGATGCCCCAAAACAAAACAAATTATCAAGGGTTCATGAAGGAGGGAAGATGGGGGAGGGGTAATGAGCTAGTACCAAGGATTTAAGTAAAAAGAAAATATTTTGAAAATGATGCTGACAATACATGTACCAATGTGCTGACACAATTGTTATATGTATGATTGTTGTAAGAGCTGTAAGAGTCCCCAATTAAATGATCACAAAAGAAAAAAAATGGAATTGCCTACACAGATGTAGGTGTCGGTGATTCAATAACTGATCCAGTCTGGATTAGGTCTGTGGGTCAAGTGTAAGCTCAAAATTTCACATGTCCCTCCTGTAGCTGCAGAGACTGTCAATCAAGATGTAAGAATATGAAGCAAGAAGACTTTGGGCTAGCAAATACTGATCTGAATGAATTCATGACTGGCAGTCGGCTGGTGAATTCTGGAATAGGCAAGCTATGTAACAGGAGATCAAGATTCAGATGTAGGATTCTAATGTAGCAGTTGAAGTTCACTAGCTTGTTCACATTGTGAATGTATACTGAGGGGTGGTCACATTCTGAATGAAACTTCCCTCCATGTTATCAAGGCAGTTACTCCCCCAAATGCTTGCCTGCTTTCCAGAAGATCCTCTCATGGAGTTGATCACATTAAGTAGTTCATATCATGGGAGAGTCTCAGACCACTCAAATTGACTTAAAACCTAGCTATTGCAGTCATGGATCATTATCTGATGTGATTTCCAACATCATCTCTATCATTGAGGTCTTATTTCAAACTGAATTCTTCCTGTTTTCAACTTTGTCAATGCAAAAACCAGTAACTATCAATACAGCCTTATTGCATATTGCTTGAAATTGGGATATTTTCATTTTATGCTTGATATGTAAATTGAATTATAGTCTTAAAAACGTCTCTGCCTTTCATAAATAAAGATATTTACAAGGGATATTCCCTTCAAAAAGCCAGAACTGTTTTTAAAGCTATTTATTTTTACAAAACAATCTTGCCACTTTCAAAGTACTCTTCATTGTACTTAGTACACTGGCAAAACTGTGATTCCATTCTTGGAAACATTTTTTAAAACTCATCTGTAGTAACAATGGAAATGCAACTTTCCTCTAGTTCTCAAATGCTTCCTCCAACCTGCTATCATGATCTCAATTCTACCAGACAAATCCAGCAAGATCAGGGGATGTACACTAGAGTTGGAAACATGGGGAATTTAAGATACATGATTCCTCAGGCTTAGTAGTGGGAGTAGTGATACTGGGAGGGTGGAGGGATGGGGAATACAAAGGTGGAACCAATATCCGGGATCTACCTATACCCTCCTCTTCGGGGTACAGACAATGAGGAAGTAACTGAAGTGACACATTTGACAGTGTATAAAATGAAAAAGTATTAACAATTTATAAATTGTTGAGTTTATGAGGGAGGGGGTGAGACAAGGGAAGTGAGATAGGGGGAGCTGGTACTGAGGGCCTGGGGGGAGGGAGGGTTTTTTGAGAGCGATGATGGCAGCAAGTGTACAAATGTGGCCTGCATACAATTGATGTATGTATGTTTCATGATGGGAGTTGTATGAGCCCCCAATAAAATGATTTATAAAAACAAACAAAAAAACTCCTTTGCTTGTCTGCCTGGCAGCACTTCCCTTGTTGTTGTCCTCACCTCATCCAGGTGGGCAAATCACTGTCCTGCATGTCTTTCTTTCCCAGAGGGAGGTCAGGTGAGTGGTATGTGGGGAAAGATAGGCAAAACTGGCACACTGTGATGACCATGTGAGCAGATGCATTGTTGTGGTGGCAAAACCTGTCCGCCAATGTCACAAATCAGGCCGTTTTTGCTGCACAGTGGTACATAATCTTTTCAGAACCTCTAAATGGAAAGCTTAATTAATGGTGTGAGCTTGTGGAATGGAGTCCAAATGCACCATCCCCTTACATCAGACAAACACATGAACACTTGTCTTGATCTTTGATTTTGCTTGATGACCTGCAATTGGGCGAAATGGTGATGACATCTTCCACTGGCTTGATTGCTGTTGGTTTTAGGGATCATAAGGACACCATGTTCGGTCACCAGTCAGGATCTGTAGGGGGGTGGGGTGGTCTGGGTCTCTTCTGAGCTTTTCTTTGAAAGCACAGTTTAGAGTACAAGTTCTATTTCCTGGTCAGTCAGAATCTAAGGAACACATTTCTCAGTTACCCTGCTCATTCCCAAATCTTCCATTAAAATTTACTGAACCAAGGTCTGATACTCTAGAGACCTTCCCCATCTCTTCAGTGGTCTGCCTTGGGTCTTTGAGCACAAATGCATGGATTTTGTCAACATTTTTGTCTGTTTGGGAAGTTGATGAATGTCAAGGATTTGGTTTGTCATCAATAGACGTGTTGCCTTTTCTGAATGAAGAAACCACTCATACACTTGAGATTTCCCCCAATGGCATCAAAATCATAATAGTTTCTGTGGCATTTTTTCCTGAGCAGGAAACAAAATTCCATAGCCACATGATGTTCTCTTAAATCAGCCTCCACTAGTGTGAGCAAAACTTCCTTTTCTGAAAAAATTCAATGTAATCAGAGAGAATCTTCCCTGTGACACCACTAGGTGCACTAATTCAGCATGAGTTGCTGGATGCTTGTCTTGCAGGAAAATAGTGTTCAGTTGAGCTCAGTTCTGGTTGTTTTTTTGTTTTTTTGTTTTTTATGGATTCTATCACTAGCAGCATGGTAGTTCAAAAGAGATCTTGAAATACTCTATTTGATGATGAATATGGCAAAATATCTGTTTGCAATGTATGCCATGATAAAGCATATCATTGCTTATAATATGGCCAATACAGTGCACTTCAACTCGCTAATGACTACAATATGCATCTATTTGCTTCATTAAATTTTGATGACTTCCAATTTTTCTTAATTTGTCTTTCATATATTTCACATTCCAAGTTTTGCATATCTGAAACTAATCTTATTTCAGTTGTGCCACATTGGCAAATCAAGGTCTCCCAAATGTTGCTTTCTCCCTGTCATAAAAGTTTGAATATGCTCTGAGGAGACAATGCTCGCTCCCCCATATTTCAAATGTCTTCAATCTGAGACTCTTCTCTTCAACACTATATCAGACACTCTCCCATGGTAGCTGCAAGATTTTAGCAATAAAATGGCTAAATCAGAAAATGGCTGCCTCTCTTTCTTCTTCATCTAACTTAGTCTGGAAATTATACACAGACCTGTCCACTTGCAGTGTTTGCCACCAGCATCACAGCCACATGTGAGCCACCATGCTCAACCAACCAACAGGAGTTGGGAGGATAAAAAATATGCTATATTTTAATCCATGTCATAAACAGAAGCTATGCTTCTTAAGGTTTTCTAAACAAAAACTGTTTGATATGCATCACAAAATTTACATTTCAAATTAGAAAGCATTCAAACCATATTTGTTATAAAGAACACATTGAATTCTTTAGTTATAATGGAAGTAAAAATCACTCATTCTCAACACATGAAAAATAGCAAGCTGCTGTTTCAAACCAGCTACCAAAAAGGAGTGAAAAAAAAGAAAATACGTGTAAAACTAGTAGATGTTTTCTGCCACTTGAAGTACACCATGGCCATATACATAGTATCAACAAAGGATTTTTTCATTATCAAAAGATCATTTTATTAGGGGTTCTTACAACTGTTATCAATACATCATTTGTATCGAAACCCCCAAAGTTAAGTAGAAATGGAATACTCTAGGAGTATACATGCAAATATTATGTCATTGCCTACAATATGTTAGAGAGCTGAATTCAAAATCTGAACCATATTAATTCTAGCTTTTAAAAAGTTGGTCATTCCATATATATACTACTGTTAGTGGACAAGTTACCTACTCTAAAATAAATTAATAATTTTAATAATTTGAAAGGTGAAAACATTTGCAATGAATTTTATGATCATGCTAGGTGCCCTATTATTTTTTTAAAAAAAAGAAAAGGAAAGAAAGACAAATAAGAAAATTGTGCCAGTGAGTCTCTAGAACTGTTTTCTGCTTGAATTGGTTGGTGATTTTGAAGTGTAGATCTTTCAAGTCAGAGTCCATCATGTACCCACTCTGCCAAAAAGTGCTTCAGGTGCCATTTTGCTATGGATAATATAACCCAATAAATAATAGAGTTTGCATTATGAACATTCAGGCAAAATAATTGTATGAAATATTAACAAAGCTAATCCAGCTATAAACTAGGTTCACCACAGCCAAGTAATGTTTACTATAGATTTATTATAAAACCAATTGTTATTTCCAATCAGGGCAATAAATTGATAGAAGTACAAATAGGTACAAATCATTTTGTTAGAAGTAAAAGAGTAAGTTAGTAAAATAAATTTATTTTTCACCTAGTAAACATGAAACAGAAGGTAGATATAAGTTTGATAAATTTTCTTTTGATTCATTCCTAGCACTAAAGTATTTCTTCAGAAGGTAAAATATAATCATATCATTAAAATATTTTTCATGGTACAATGGAATGTATTTAACTATTTAAAAAGTATTTCACAAACTTGTTGGTTTCATTACAGTATTACTTTAGTATCAAACACGCTTAAGCTTTCTTCCAAATGATTTATTCTTGTGACTCTCTTACACATACAGAATTCAAATAAATATGATAATTTTTTTCTGTGACAGACAATGCTATTATGGTGAAGCAAATTTACTTCCAAGAGAAAATTGTCACTACTGCTAGAGATCTTTAAGAGTTCAGCATCTCTAAACTGAGATAGTCTACTCTCATTTGAAGAATGTACTATTATATGCTTTTCTATACTCTGAGAATTACATCATCGATGCTGTTCACCTACGTTAGGTATTTTATCACTAAATGTCAGCCAAACAAGCTGCCTTTACATCAACTAAGACGGAAGGTGAGGTATGAAGTGAATGTAATATTTCTGTGTGTGTCAGAGTGGAATTGTGTACCACGGGGTGTCCATTGGCTATTGATTCTAGATCAGCAGGTCTTCTTCTGAGGCTGCCTGCGTGACCTTGCACCACGACCCCTGTTAGCAGTCTACCATGAAATAGGCTCTACCTCCTCAGCTTCCTCCATTTTCATAAATGTTCCTTATGTTTCAGAAAGTCTACGTATGATTGAAATTTTTGAGAATGAGAGTTTAAGGATCTGCTTGTGCAGCGGTAACTCACTGCATTAGTAAACTGAGAGTTTGGTGTTTGAACACATTGGGTACTTCTACAGGAGAAAAGACTGGCAGTCTGCTCCTTTAAGGAACACAATCTAGCATCTTCTGTGAGCCAGTTCTCCTCTGCCACATGGAGTTGCTATGAATAAAAAATCAACCTCATGGTACCTAATAGCAAAATCTTACTGTTTAAAGGTTTAATTTCAATTATGACTTTCAACTGAGAGGTTCTGTTCTTGTGTGAAGTTATATAGGCAGTGATTTTGACTCATTTCTAACTCATAGTGACTCCATAGGCGAGGGTAGAACTGCCTTCTGAGGCTTTCTAAGACTGTAACTCTGTGGGGAGAAGAAAACCTAGCGTTTGTCCTGCAGAGTTGTCAGCAGTTTCAAAACAGCCCAAAGTGTAACCCACTACACTCAGTAGCTCTTCGTGTAGTTCTATAGTTTATATAAATCCAGAAATCCACTAAAACTATTATTGCCATTTAGGGACATTGTTGTGTAAGCCTAAGCAAAATCCTAAATATATATATATATATATATATATATATATATATATATATATATATATCTTAAAACAATATATTAAATGTTAAGCTCATCCATTATACTGCTTGCCTGTGAGGAATAACTCTAAATGCTATTTGCATTTAAGAGCAAAAAACCCAGTTGTCATCTAACTCATTCTGTTTCTCGTTGGCCCTTTTGTTTCAGAGTAGATCTGCATGGGGTTTTCAATGATTGTGACCTTTGGAAATCAGTTAGTTATTCTCCTGAGGAGCCTCTAGGTGAACTTAAACTGTTAACCATTCAGCTAATCTAAGCTTAGTTTAGTTCAGCACTTAACAGTCTGGACCATCCCAGATTCCAAATATATATATATATATATATATATATATATATATATATATATATATATATACCAAGCAAGTAAAGCAAAGAACAGTTATTGTTTTTGTTGTTGTTGTTGTTGTTTTTTGGGCATCACTGCCCCTAGGTGGTGGGAGTAGGAGGCCCAGCCTTTGCTCTGTGGAGCTGGAATCGAACCTCCATCCCAGTGGGCCTCAGTCCTGCGCACAACCACTACGCCACCGGGGCTCAGCCCCAAAGAACAATTATAAAGAGGAGGACTCAAAAAAAAAAAAAAAAAAAGGACTCAGGAGGAAGGTGGCCACAATGATACATCTTCTTCTTGAAGTGTTTTGTCTTGACTACTACTTTCTCTAACTACTTTGTACATACTAGGGCATAAACTTTCATTCACTAAGAAGTCAATTTCCATAGAAAAATTAAGTCTGTTTGTTACGATTTATGCCTCCCAATGTCACAAAGTATGCCATATTTCATTTGAAAATCCACAATGTAAATGGCTTAAAACAAGAAATTGTGCAGGAATATGTCCTTGGGAAGAATCAAATCTCCATTATAAAATAGAGTTAATAGTGGTCACCATGTAGTGGAGTTCAAAATCAGTATGTCTGTGTTATGGGACTCAAGAGCACAGTATATTTTTAAACATTGAGTCTGCAGTTCTAAAATTTTATGAATATTTTACTGTACATGCTATAAGTTATGAGTTTTCACGTTCTATGAAAAGACCTTAGGGGTACATAATATTGAATGGCTGTTCATGAAACACTGCATATTTGTGAATTCATCAGAAAGGAAGTAAAAGAGAAAAATAACAGAAAGAGATCCAAATGGACAATTGAGAAAAATGAGTGGTGGCCCTTTGATTTCTATGTATTAAATGGGTGTTTTTGTTAAGTCAGCCACTTTATTTCTCTGGGTCTCAGGCTTTTCATCTGTCAGTCAAGGAACATGAATTGGAAAGCCACTAGACACCCTCAAGCCAACAAATCCTGTGTTCTGCTATCATTGTTTAGCCACTGTGTATGCAGGGATAAGTTTGTTGTGCTTTTGTTCTTGGGTATTGAAATCTGCCGATGGTTCACACTTTTCCTCATCTTAGCTGACAAAAAATGTGGTGTTTTTGTTTGTATGACAATACCTGAAAAATCTATTGACACAGAGTTATTGAAAACTTTTTAAAACTATAATACCGGAATGTACCACATTGTTTTTTGATATATCCTCTATGTAGAGTTATACAGTTCTGTAGAGAGTGCTTCCCTCTCTATATCATTCCTCAAAGAATTCTGCATTCTTTGATTCATGCAGTGATAAAATACTTCTTGACATCACTTTCATTTGAAATATTCTGAGTCTGGAAATCAAAATAAGTCTAAAAATGGAATGTTCATGTCCTTTTCTAATCCTTGTAGTTTCCAATGCTCTACAAACTTCATTATTAGAATCCATTATCATTAACCTCTGTCTTTTGAAAGAATCTATCAAAATTATCTCTTTCAACCCCCCAAACTAGCCACCATAAATTCATGAACTGACCTCTTGACTTTGAATTTCAGTGGACAAACAAATCTCTTCAGAAGTTGCTTTCTGGAATGAATCTCTTTTTAATACACCCACGGGTTACAGAGACATGTTTAAACACATTTTGTTTAGAATGAACCCATGCATGCTTGAATTGGAATTCTAGTAGCAATGTGTACCTGTCAGGCCTTAACGTGCTATCTTCATAATCATTAATAAGTTTTGGTTCATAGATGCAGCCATGATATCACTCCATCTAATTGGGGCTATGTCTCATTTTGTTGTCCCTTTACTGAAAGAGTCCCAGTGACTCAACAGGTATATAGCCTACTGGCAACCAACACCCACTGGCAGTACAAACCTATTAGTTGCTCTGTGAGAAAAAGATGTGGTCGTCTCCCATAGTGAATCTTATGTCATAATTGTCCACCATAATTAAGGTCTTGTATGAGGAAGATCATTAACATATGATCACAGTGAGTGGAAACTGACTCAATGGAACACAGAAACTATTTCTGTCTTTAATCTTAAAGAGACTGTGACTAAAGACTGAAGAGATTAGTGATTTCATCAATTTTCCAGGTAAAATTCCTTGTTTTTACAAGCACAATTACCCCATTACCAATCACAACTAACCCCACTAAAAATCACTGACAAATACATCATATCTTAAAGTCTCCCCCAATCTTCTCTTACCCAGTTACCCACTTTAGGAAAGGATGAAAGACACCCAAATGGGCATGATCCCAGCCAGTCATTTGATGCCAATTGGATACATGATGTAAAAGAGTCATATGAAAAAGTTGACTAAGACATAGGACCTTTAATCAGAAACTTTGACACTAGCAAACCTCTTTCTCAATTTTTTTTCTACCTGGAAAGCATTTTCTAAACATTTGGAAGAAAAAAATAGAAAAAAAGTATCCAATGATTTTGTATCTAGAAGATTGCCTGCTGCCTTTAGAGTATTTTATTGTACTTTTATCAGAGGACTGATCACACTTTAATTAATTGCATGTTGATTTTTCTAGTATTCACTAGACTGAGTTTCTCAGGGCAGGGATTTTTGCTTTTTATCTCTGTTTGCTCAGTACTTAGCATAAAGCCTATCAGAGTGCCCCACAGAGCATGCACTATGTGAATAAATAGCTCTGTGTAAGTCATGGCTGGTGCCGCAAAAAAAGTTCCAATCTATCTATGATGATAATCTGAGGTGTATAAAATGTAGCAATAGGAAAATTACTAATGCCTAGAGCTTTGTATCTTTGAAGATATTAAAATCCTTGCAATAGAACATATCTAAATATGTAGGAATGTAATGGTTGAATCCCTTTAGAAGAGACATGGGACTGTTCAAATAGATTAATTAACCAAACCTATAGTATAATTTCTATCCATCTCACACTATTCAGAATATATAAAATTACTAAATTTAACACACTTGGAGGAAATACACATGATAAATTAGTTTGAATCAAAATGAAAGCAAAAGAACTCATAGGTAGAGGCATGGAATGAAACAAATCAAACCTAATGAATTCCTCTGAATGAATATTGATAACAGCATAAATTATAAACTCAATTAAGTTAACAAAATGTAAATTAAAAGTTTGCCCTACACAGTATTTACATACTGGATATGTATAAATGCTAGTGCTAACACATTTTTCTATTCTTAATTTTTCACTTCACAATCAAATATTTTTTAATGATAGGCTGTACCAACATAAAACAGCAGCATATTTATCATTCTATGAAAATTGCCTATTCTGCAAGTTTCATTATTTTCTAGAGATAATTTCCTTTGACAGATAAATATAAAGTCCTAAATTGATCTTATTTTATATTTTCTAATTCTGATCAATATTATGTCAAAATTCTAAAGAGAACTTTCAAGTCTCAGAAATTTTAACTATATTTTATACTAATAAAAAGAATCATGCTTATCTTGAGGTTATTTTCTTTTTTAGGAATCATAAATTTATTATAGATTCATGATAGTAATGTGGGGAAAGAAATTGAATAATGCAAAGATAAAGGATTGCATAATTACTTCTCAATAAGCTTTCTTACAATATGTAAAACGCATTTTTTCATTGACATGTTTTTGGCATAGCCTAATAGTGCATGCTCTAAAATCAAGGTTTGCTTTTTTTGGCCATCTAACACTGTTGTACATTATCAGTTATTTATAGCCTTCTGTGAAAATCTAATGCTATCTCTATTATGAATAGCTAATTTATAAAAAAGAGGGATTTTTTTCTAAATGAAAATGAATATTTATATTTAGAAATAAAAATTGGCAATAGAATGAGTGAAATATTGGCAGCGCGTGTCTTAAAATTTAAGACTTCCCATGATAATTTTTAATAGTTTCCTTATATACTCTATAATATTTTATAGAAAGTTAACAGCTATTCAAATTTATAATAATAGAAAAATTTAGCATCAGAAGCACAGTCACATATGGTGAGAAATTTATAGCTATTATTTCTCTATGATGAAAGAATTTAATACTGACAAGACTAAGGGGGTTTAGATGACACGAATATAGGTTCCAATTTAGATTTGTGCTGTCACGTTTCTCCTAAATACCAAAAATAAACTTTTTCAGCTTATTTCAAATATGAGCAATCCCTTCCATGCACATCAAGGAGATTTAAGTACAATTGAGCTTTATCTGTGTAGCCTTGTGTGCCTAGTGCAGTTTCTTTGAGAGGGTGTGTGCTCTACAAATGCCTGGCAAACAGGATCTTTAAATGTGCACGCAGAACACATCCACATGGCCTGTAAGGATGGAATGGACAATAAGAATGCATCATTTAGACTTCATTTTTCAGAGCATGTGGCCTTTTTAAAATGCCCACATCACGCAAAAACTGGTGTAGCGGAGCTGGGGGATTGTTCACCCAAGCTGGGTTCATATATTTATCTTCTCTGTTGTCACCGGTTACACTAGGTCTGTGCACTCTGTAAGAGGATTTCTGCCTGGAGAGCTATATGTTATTTTTCTGTTACAATGATCAGTATAAAAATGACAAACTGTTTGCAGGCAGAGTTTAAAAGTCCCTGGAACTAGGTCATGCTGATCTCTGTCTTAATGCAGTCAATAGTGAAGCTGATTGTTGAATACTTCTTTTAGTGGTGAAGAGGTGAAAGCCCGGACAACTCACATGGTATAAACATAATAAACTGGGTAAAGGAAAAGGCAGTTCACTCTCCATATGAGCCCAAAAGACATTCGAATAAGTTACTGCCCAACATATGATGATATTTGCACACCAGAATAAAGCTCCGTTAGGGTGTGTGTTTTCAGAGACTTAACCAATTAAGTTAACTCTAATAATATGACTTTTCTTGATAAAATGATATACATATAGCACAAGTCTTATTTTTGTACCATATGAAACATTAAAACAGAAAAGTCATTTTAAGTGTTTAAAAAACTCATTCTAGTATCATAAGTCTAAATCAGAGATTAGTCTAGAGCTATTTCATGGCACTAGGATCCCAGGTAGTGTAGTGTTACCAGTCTGTCTTCTAGCAGCAAAGTCAACAGTTCAAATCCACCAATGGAGGCAAATATCATGTATAAGCTGTTATTAATCCATTTTTGTCCTTTAGCTGTTCATAATAGAGATGGCCATAATAAAGTTACATAAGATTGATAAAAGTTGTTATGAAAATAGGATAGCGAAAAATTAGATGTGGAAGCTCTAAGACACAGGGAATTAGCAAATAGATACATGCACTTGTGACCCTCTGAGCCTGATAGGTTCCCTTTTTGTTAGATTAGTCTTGATGGCAGTGCTTCGGGTTTTGAATTGGATTTTTCAGAAGACCATCAACATTAAGAGTGACATCTTTATTTTGTGTGCTCTACTGTTATTTCATGGAACACATCTCAGGTCATTGGTTCAGTTCCAGGTTTACCCTCAAAGCAATATTCTCCAAGAGTAAAATTGTTCAGTTTTTTGGGGTAACTAAACTAATATTGACTAATTATTTGTATGCAATAAGTACTCTCCTAAATGCTTCTTTTTGTAATATAACATGCCTTTGGAGAAACATATTTGTTTATTTTGTATATGAGAGAACTGCAAATTTTCACAAGTTAAATAAAGTTCCCTTAGACAATGAGTGAAAATTACTTATTAAATATTTTACTTCTGCCTCAAAATCAATTTTTTCAACTATTTTCTCGAAGCATCATAAAGACATGCACCTGCGTTCTGCTAAAGACCAGTGACAGCTGTGGAAGATCTGTTTAATCTTCTAGCATGAAAACCTTGGCATTATCAAGAGTAACAACATCTAGGATGAATTATCTCCCTCTTTCTCTTTAAAGGATAGTACATACTTACAGTGACCTCCAGTATAAACTGAGGATAATTCTGTTTGAGGATTCTTTTCTAAGAATAAACCTAAAAGCTTAATTGCTGTACTCTGTATGCAGTGTGGAATTATTTTTGTTTGATACTTATGACCAGACACCTGTCTCAAAGCCTTGGGGAACAATAGCTCAGGCATACTCACTATGCCATCTGCTGCTGGCATTCTCGGACTCTGCTGGGTCAACATTCCTGGAAGTTCTAAAAGAAGTCTTCGTTGACCCACCACTTTCAGCCAATCAGACTCTGTGAGAAACTGCTTGTGATTTCAGTCTGGACGATTTCCTCGACTGGAAAGCTCAAATTGAGTATAAATTGGCAAGAGAGACCTAACAGAGTGTAGGGAATGACTTCTGTTATTCAAACTCAGATCATGATTTTTGTAAGCAATGTTTTGTCCCTGGACTGAGTTATCCCTTGAAAGTATGCTTCTGGGCACATCTCTTTCCTTTTAACGGACACACAACCTCCTTCTATATGGTTTCTGAGATTGTTTGCATTTATTTGTTATTGTGGATTAAGAAACAACAATCATAGGTATGCATACATAAGTTCATGTCTCTATTTCCAGGTCTCTAATATGTGTACTAAGGAGTGCTCATGGTATGTCAACAGCAAAGTTAGTTATTCAAACCAACCAGTCACTCACTTTGCAGAAAAAAGATGAAGTTTCCTCTGGTAAAGATTTAAATGTCTCAGAAAACCAAAGGAGCAGTTTTGCCCTCCCCAATGGGATGGTTAAGAATTTTGAGATATATATATATATATATATATATATATATATATATATATATACACACACACACACACCAAGGAGTCCCAGTAGCAATGCGATAAGCCTTTGCTGCTAACCGCAAAGTTGGCAGTTCAATCCCACAGATCACTCCTTGATATGAAAATATGTGCTCTCATCAAGATATAAGTCTCAGAAACCCTGACTTAGATGATGATTAATCAGAATTTACACAATGACTGTGATAGTTACATAATCTGGTGACTATTAAAAGTAAAGGTGGAGTCCACCCTGTCATTCAGCGCACCGCCTGATGACCTCATTTGGAGGCAGTAAGTAGATAAATCGCTCGCTGGAGGCAGGGCACACACACTCCCTTTGAGACATTCCTGTTGAAAAGCTACATGGAGAGAGACTGATGGGGCCAGGAGCTTTGGAGTCTTGTGGAGACCCATGTCAGTGCTGAGATGCTTCCATCCTCGCTGCACCCACTGGCATGTGATCTTCTTGCTTTGGTGTCATTGTATGCATTGTGAGAGTCTGAAGAGGAATCTATAGACTGCTATTGGACACATGGACTAATATCAGACATATGGACTTGGACTAGGTTGGGACGTTCTCTTAATATCCAATTACTCTTTTATAGAGAGCTCTTTCTTATACACATATGATTATTTATGAATATATTTCTCTAGTCAACCTGTACTAATGCAATGAAAATATATTTGGTGGTAGGGATGCCTATGTATTAGATGGTGAAATTATAGGGAATCCATTTCCTAGTTTTTTGAGAAAATGCCATATTCCTTTCCATATTGGTTGTAGCATTTTACAGTGCCAACAAAAATAGATAGGTTTTTACTTTTCCCCACACCCCTGCCAGTATTCACTTTTACATGTTTTGCTTTATTATTATCAGAATCACTTTAGTGGCAGTGACATAGTTTCGCTTTTAGTTTTAATTGACATATTTCATTGGGAAAATATCCTGTGCAAAGCAGAGGCTATTTGCTTTGATAACCTCCATCTTAATGCTTCTATTCATGTCATGTGTCCATTTTATGATAGCATTGTTTGTTTTTTGTTTTGAGGTGTTCCAGTCTTTGACAGATTTTAGAGATTAGACCCTTATGTGATAAATCTTTTCTGAAGATTTAGATTGTGACTACATTTTTTTATAGTTTTGCTATTTTGAAATTCTGAGGTGTCATTGATCTATTTTGTTTATGCTTTTTGTGATATTTGTTATCCATTTTTATCAGAAATAATAGGTTTAAAATTTGTCCTTTCTATATTGTCTTTTAGGAATTATATGTTTTGGGATTTATGATTTTGTTAATTGGTAGATTACTTTTCTGGAAGGGGAGTAATGTGTTACTTCATTCCCTGTATGTCTCACTTCAATAATAGTCCACTCACTTTCTTCAATACATTTACTTCTATATTGTAGTTTCTTTTTCTCTGAACTTGGTCAATAGTTTATATACTTCAGTAAGGAATGTTGCTGAAATTTATATTAGAATTGCATTGAGCATGTAGATTGCTTTAGATAGGGTTGACATTTTCACTGCATAACTCTTCAAATCCGTTTATAGAGGTATCTTTTGGTGTCTTTTAGTAGTCAGAGGTTTATTGTGAATGGTATTTTTCTCTTGACCTCTTTTTCTTTGTTAGGTGAGAGGAACAAAACTGATTTTTAATGTTGATCTTATATCAGCTGCATTACTAAAATCATCTAAATGTGCTTTTATTTTAATAGAAACTGGTGTAGAATAAAATTTTAAACGTTTCTTCTATCTGAGTATCTGTAATTTCCATCAAATGATTGGGTGGAAGCATGCAAATGGGGTGTGGGTAACACTAATAGAGGAGATTGGGTTTTGGGACTATGCAAATAGGGCATGTGTAAAAGAGGGCATTGGTTATTTTTCATGATCCCTCCTCTACCCTCTGGTTATAAGATTGAGCCACCCTTGAAGCAAAAGCCAAGAGAGAACATTTCCAAGATTTCTGTCTGAGGGGGTTGAGGATCCACAAGATCTGTGCACAAGGGAAGGAAGAGTCAGGGGAGCAGTCCTTAGACTATGAGGGTCTTTCTCCTCAACTTGCCCCATCACATGGTTTCTCCAGCACCCAGGGCTGCATAGAGTAGGTTCTTGTGGCTTCTCCAGCGCAGGTTGCTAGCATACCTCCGTGTGTCTTGTCACCTGCATTGTCTTCCAGGGAGAGAACTGTGTGGGAGATGGTCTCCTGTCTTCAAGGAGGAAGTACCGCATTTCCCAAAATTCTCAGGAGAAGGTCCTCCTACACAGAGGCACCATTGACTATGACCAGATAGGACTCCATCCCTTCACTCTTCATCCTCTCAAATCCCAACATGGATTATGGAACTACCGCAGGCCTGGGATATTATTGATATTGGATATGGTTCTTTTTCAGGCAGTTGTGCATTTCTTGGCATTCCTGAGTAAGTGCTTGCTTAATTACCTTGTTTAAACATTTCAATTGGTGTTCAGCCTATTCTAGAAGCCTTGTTTTGGGTTATTGCTTATCATGAAGGTTGCATGACTTCTGTGAGTTCCATCAGTTCTTGATAATATTCTTCTATCGAAACGCTTGATATTAACTAATTATTTTTTGTTCCAGTACCTCTGTGTATTCTTTCAATCTTCTTTGATGCTTCTTGCATCATTCTATATTTTTGTCCATCGAATCTTCCAATAATACAGTCCAGGGGTTTGAATTTTCCTGTTCTATCAGCTTGAAATATGTTGTGCATATTCTCCCTTTATTTTTGCCTTTTTAATTCCAATTAATTATGCTCTCAAGTATCCAGCTATTATAATGCTTGACTTTGCCTTCCCAAGTTGTCATTTCAAGTTTTTTTCAAAATCTTTTCTCTGTCATTCACTTTCAAATAAAAAAAAACTCAAACTCACTTGGCACCGCTTCAATTCTGACTCACAGAGAGAGAACTACAGGACAGGGTAAACATGAACCTACCATCTCGGTGGGTTTCTGAGACTGCCACTCTTAAGGGGCTAGGCAGTCTCATCTTTCTCCTGGTGATGCTGAATTGCTAAACTTGTAGTTCACAGTCCAACTTGTAACACATTATGCCCCCAGGGCCTTACCCTAAAAAGCAAGTTTTAGAATCTCTTTTGACATGTGCTTTGGGTCTTTTCTTCCTGTCTACCTTTTACTGACCATTTGCTTTTTTCTTGCATGATGTTTTGATGTCATTCTGTAGCTTCTCGGCTCTTCCAGCATTAGTGCAGAATGCATCAATTTGAAATGTTTTGTAAATTCTTGAGCCCTGGTGGTGCAGTGGTTGTGTGTAGGACTCTGGCCCACAAGACTGATAGTTCAAACCCAGCAGCAGCTCTCCAAGAGCAAAACTGGGTTTCCTGCTCCCACCAGGGCAGTGATGCAAAAAAAAAAAAAAAAAGAAAAGAAAGAAAGTTAAAAAAAATTCTGGTGATATACTGTGAGCTAGTTTAGCAATATTATTATTATTTGAATTGCCAATGAAATTATTATTCAAATTACCCCATGGAACTTACTTACAATATTTCTCTTTTTATAAGATCATGTCATGGGGAGCTCCTACAACTTTTGTTACAGTCCATACATCAATTGTATCAGACATTGGTACATACATTGTCATTGTTCTTTTGTAGAAATTCTCTTTATATTGAGCAGCTGGGATCAATTATCTGATAATCCTTTTAATAAAGTGGACACAAGATATATATATATATATATATATATATACACACACATCTGTCTATATCTATCGATCTATCTATCATCATCATCATCATCACTGTGCAACATATAGAAAAGTTCAGGAAGCATCAAAGGAGATGGATGGAATACACAAAGGCTCTGTAACAGAAATTGTATATTATATGTAAATGTTTTATATGTGTGTGTGTATATATATATATATATATATATATTTGGGGGGCATCACTGCCCTCTGGTGGCCGTGAGAGCTACCCAGAGCTGCTCTTGAGAGCCTCCACTGGATTTGAAGCGCCAAGTCTGTGGGCCGCAGTCCGGCACTCAACCACTTATACCACCGGAGCTCAGCCCTATATCTGTAATTTATTAATGGACCTTGAGCTCCTATTTAACTATAAGGGTTTAACCTAAGAACAATGAGTTATTATGAGATATCCCTGTTCAATATGTATTGTGATTCAGGGATCAAGGTACATATATATAAGTGCTACAGTAAAGTATGGTTAAAAAAAAATCACACAGTGACTGTGTATCAGAAAGAATAATATCTGGGGTCTTAAAAATGTATCTAAAACCAAGTTAAAAAATGTATCTAAAAACAAGTTAAACAAACAAACAAACAAACAAACAAGCAGACAAACAAAACCATTCCTCTAAGTGAGGTGCTTGCCAAGACTACAAGGAACAAATACAACATCTTTTATGATTCACAGATTGCAATCCACAATATCCAAGAACAAGGGTAGGGGTTATACTAGAGTTTAAATTCTGAGCAATCAGTTTTGATGACAGTGAAAGGTTGGCATCTATGTGCAGAATTCCTGTGGGGATTAAGCCTCCACTGTATTCTTTGAGATCATTGACCATGAATGGGGATAGCCTTGCCTTCAGACAGAATATACCAGAGAATGAGTTAATGCAGACACCGTTAAGTTAAATTTTAGCATCTTATGATTTGATTTCTCTTTAGACCAGTTTCAAATTTGTTCTCATTTTTACTATTTTCTGCTTTCCATGGAATGAGATTTTTCTCTGTTTTTATTTGCTCTTGGGTATGATAATCTCTGTATGATACCCAGTTTAGATCAATCTATAGAGATAGTAACTGCAATAATTTCTTACGGTACTGACAAGGGACATTGGGAGAAAATGAGAAGCTAATAATAATGAGTACAAAAATGAAGAACATGTACTAATTGTCTGTGCACAAGTATTTTGAATATACTTTAAAACTTTGTATTGTGTGTTATATGAATGTTATATCAGTTAAACCTTGTTTTCAATGTTGAACTCCAAATAAATAAATAATTCAGTTTCAATATATTCACAGTCATATTTTGGTCTGCATGGGATTTTCAAAGTATTCTTCATCTTTAGCCTGAAGTTACATAGAAGAAATTAGTGGTCTGCTCCGTACTCAGCCCCTGGCCCTGTTTTTGGCTGGTCACATTGAGGGTCTGACATATGTAGACACAAATTTCTGTGTGTTCTATCTGGCTGTGTTCACATACAGAGCAGCTGTTTATGTTATTGAGAAACGTTATTTGCAATGATGAAGTCATTTTCTCTTGCCAAATACTACCATGTGAGCTGCAGTTTTGCTTCTATGATTAAGGCACATAGTCCAACTACTGATTCTCCATCTTTGTTAAAAACTTCCCCAGTGGCGTAGTGGTTGTGCGCGGGACTGCAGCCCACTGGGATGGAGGTTCAATTCCAGCTCCACGGAGCAAAGGCTGGGTCTCCTACTCCCACCACCTGAGGGCAGTGATGCCAAAAAAAAAAAACAAAAACTTTTGCATTTCAGTTGCCAGCAATTATCATTGAATCTTGGTTGCATATTTAATCAATTTCAGATGGAAGATGTAAGTAGAATTCCTTAATTTCTTTATCAATGCTTCTAGTGATTGGAGGGTAAATTCAATAAGTTAAGTTACCCTGGCATTCTTTTAACAACAAATGCCCTGCCATCCTTCTTATATTTGTAAGTCCTGCAGTAGTAAGCCATAGGATTTTCTGATAAAAGTGGCCAATTATAATCTTTCTTAGGGAAGTCAAGCCAAGGATATTGGTTTTTAAACTTCTATTTTTATGGCTTCTAATTCTTCCATATTCATCCATTCCATATTCTGATTATTAATGAATGTATGCAGCCTTTTCTTATGAAAATCCCAAATACTGTGCTCCCTCCATATCCTTCAAGTTGAAACCTCTTCCTGCCGGTTGTCCTCTCCTTACAGTCCTTTCCACGTAGCAATGACAAAGTTCTTTAATTCTGCCAATAAATGTGTAGAGGCATCTTTGCACCTCAAGTCTCTCACTACAAAGCACTCAACTTTGCTGCTCCATGGTCTCTGAGTTATACCATGTGACCTGCTGCCTATATCGTGGTTCTATCGCCACTGTTTGTATACCCCTGCTTCTCACTGGCTCTTATTGGCATAGAAAAATAGTAGAGATCTCTCTGCATGTCTTGGCCTGGTGAGGTCATCATTGTAGAGATCCAATGTTACTGGGAGCTGCCTTGAAACCAAAGGGTTAATACGGTTTGGAGCTGTCCTGAAAGCAGGAGTTGCCTTTTGCTACATAACTCTTTGGTTTCAAGGCAGCTCCCAACACAAAGTAAAAAAAAAAAAAAAAAAAAAAGAGCTCTAAAATTGGCTTTTCTTTCTGCATCATCTTGAATTCCCTATTTCTTCCCCTGGGAAGGTTAATTTTAAGCCTATGATGATGACAGAATGGCTGATATCCTTATGGGGACCATATATGCCTTGGTTGCGTGATATCATGGACTATCAAAAGAACAAATGTGTAATGGAAGAAGCACAGCAAAATAGTGGCTTAGAAGCAAGGAGGGTGAGACATGTCTACATGTACTTTGGGCTAGTTATCTGGAGAGCCCCTCGTGGGATAAGGAGATCCTGGTCGGGAAAGTAACAGGACAATGAAGAAAGGAGAAGGTCATTGCCAGTTGGGACTGACACAGTACATAGATGGGTTCAAAATACGAACAATTGTGAGGATGGTACAGGACTGGCAATATTTCCTTCTCTTGTGCTTAAAGCCACTCTGGGACAGAACTTATTAACACATTATCTAACCACAACTCCATAAGGATCTTAAGAACCTTCCTTGCCTTGTCAGAAAGCGATTCAATCGCTTTGGCAGGCAGCAAGCACCCCACGTTTTTAAATCTCATTCACTCTCTCGGTGGATGCTATAAAGATTACAGATAGAACAACCACATTAAATAATCCACTTCAGTGCATTACTTCAGTGCAACTAATAGTTATGAAATGATACCTATGTAGTTCCTTATTTGAAAGAGAAATTATGGCACTGGGTGTTTGGAGGGACGTGTTGGAAGACGTCTACGACTGTTCCTAAAGGCACACCGCAGCTGACTTTCCTTCCTCACCATGCCAATACCACGCTGTAGACTGCAGTAACTGCAGTCTCTGGTGTTGTTGTGAGGTGGCAATAAGTGAGCTACAAACCATAATGACTTTATGAAACACTGGAGATCCTGCACCATCTTCAAAATTGCTCACCCAAAGCGATCCTGCACTGTCCTGCAACTGGATTGTTGTAGCTGCCGCATCAGTCTTTCTCCTTGAAAGACCCCTCCTCTTTGCCACTGCCATTCTACTTTACCGACCATGATTTCCTGCTCCAGAGACTGGACTTTGCGAATAATATGTCCAAAGTTTCTAAGATAATCTTTCCCCATCCTTACCTTTATGAAGCACTCTGGCTGGACTTTTTCCAAGACAGATCAGTTCATGATATGTTCAATATTTTTCTCTAGTAGCACATTGATTCTTCTTCAGTCTTCCTTAGTCAATGCCCCATACACATATAAGGTAATGGAAAATTCCATGGATTGAGTCAGACACACCTTAGTCCTCAAAGCAGCATCCTTGCTTTCCATATTCTCAAAGTGTTTTCTGCAGTAAATGTACCCAATGCAATGTATCTTTGGGTCTCTTTATTACTAATTCCATGAGCATAGATTGTGGATATAAGGAAAATACAATACTTCAACTTTTTCTCCAATTTGTTGTCTATTGTCTTTTTCTCTATGTTGTCTACTGGTCAATTAGACCATGTTGTCAATTGTCAATTGTAAGAATGTTTTAACATTTATGTTATTTAATTTACCTCATTTCTTATTAAATTGCTGTGTTTTCTAAGGAGAGAAAAATAATTTGCTTTGCAAATACTAACTGTGTTTGGTTAATGGTTTTATTTTGTGAGAGTACATTGATTTGGGTTTTGGCTAATCTTAGATTTTGGATCAATGAATGAAAAGTTGTTGGATCTCTAATCCCCTCATATATAGTGTTATACAACTATGTATATTTCTCTTTATTTCATCTAAGCATATTTTCTCCCTATAATGATTTATTAAGGAACCCAGGTGATTCAATTTCTCCCCTCATTGCTGCTAATAGGGCAGTTGGCAGTTCAAAACCCACCAGCAGCTCTGTAGGAGAAAGACTTGGCAATCCACTTGCATGAAAGAAACTGGACAACAGCTACACAAATGCACTATTGTCATCCAGATGAAAAACTCATAGAGATGCTGTAAAGCAATGAAGACCTGTCCTATTCAGTTTCAGGGTTATAAATCATGCCAGGAAAGGACTGTCACATAGTTCCCCTATTGAACTGTCAGTGGATTCAAACCTCTGACCTTCAGGTTATCAACTGAGCACTACTTATTACACAAGCACACTTCTTGCCAGAAGGATTACAGTCAAGAAACCCAATGAAGGAGTTTTCCTCTTTCTCACAAAGGGCACAATGATTAGCAGTTGATTCAGTGCTACACAACAACAACAACAATAAACAAGTTATTGGTGTGTGCTTTATAGACTGCACATTTCTATGCTAAAGGTTCATTAGAAGGCTTTGTTTACTTTGTTCTTCTTTAAGGACTTTGTAGATGCTTTATAAAAATACACTTCTGGTCCTTGGAATGTCAGTATGTTTCTACACTTGACAGGCAAAGACATTTTTGAAAGATCCTCATGATCAGCACAGCAGTCTGGTGGTTAAAAATTTAGAAATAAGGATTTTTGACAAGCTTGAGAACATACCACCTATCTCCTTTGACAGTAGTAGTTACCCAAAGTGATGAAATATAACACTGAAGGAACTCATGAAAATGTAGGGCCACAAAATGCAGAAGTCATATTTAGCCATTTTTAACATTAGTTGGGATAAAGGAAATATAAGAACATTCAAATTGGCATTTTGTGAGTAAAAATGATTAATTATAAAATAGTGTGTTGAAGTATTAGTCCACCAAGCTTCAAAAGTACAGGATGAGAGACAGAGGAAAGAGAGGACAAACCAATAGATAATAGATAGATAGACACATAGAAAATCCCTCTGAATTCTCTATCTAGATAAGTGAGATGAAGAACCCAGTGGAAGCTGGTCCTGGTTGTTTTATTTTTAGAAAAATCTGATTACACAAAGTTTTATAAGTATGATGATTGGGAACCTAACTTGAGGTCAATATAAAATAAAATAACCCAGGATATTTTTCGAGATAAATTTTGCCTATTGTGCAAAACAAGTCTTTCTCCAGAATAGACTGAAGTGAGCTATGTGGTTCTCTAATTCTTCAGGGAAGGCGATGTAACAGCTGCTGAATAACATGATTCTTAAATGGCAATTTTTCTACAAGTAGTAAGGATTTTTAATTGATGTATTTAGCAGGTATTAAACAGCTCTCTCCATACTTGTCCAGTGGGAAGCGGTTGACTGAAGCCCCATGCTGTGTGCCCATATGGCAGAACTGTCCACATTCAAAATTTCTTCTATTTGAATTTGATCAGTACTTCTGATTAATTCAGAATTACATTCAGGAGTGTTGCTAAGAAATATGAACAAATGTTGTTCCTGATATAAATTCTCTGCCACCCACCTTTCCAGACCCTAGACAAGGGTTTGTAACCAGCCATGCTGGGTAAACGACAGAGGCTTGCATAATTTTCCTTCATGAGCTGTTTGAGATCAAGTCACACATTCTTTGTCTTAAGCATCATTTAAGGGTAGGGTATATTTCACAATGAAAAATTGAGGAGAAGAATAGAAATTCTTGTCTTATCTCGAGGAATTATTCTGAGAGACTCAAAGAGAATAATACATGTCAGAGCAGCTTAAAAATAGCAAAGTGAGACATAGTTTAAATTATACATAGTGCGGGCAATAGTAATGTTTTTGCATCAGTTGTGATGAATTTTCCAAAAGAATGAAAATAGCAGTGGGATAGAGTAGGGTCAGCTCAGGATTTGAAGAGGAACCATTCAGACCAAATTCTAGATCAGAATAGTAGAAGTTAATTTTTTAAAGCAAAATAGAGAATACTAATGAAGCAATATTAGTAAAGTAATGACTAGTATTCAGGAATAAATCCTTTAAATATACACATCACACCAACAAGCACAACCCTGACACATTTTGGAATCCAAATAAATATTCTGTGGAAGCCATTGTAGAAATAATGAAGAAAAATGAAGTATTTTAAATAAAGTTGTGGAAAGACATTTAAAAATGGAGTTTTCTTTGATGTGGTTTTAGGTCTGTGCTTATTAATTTTATCACTAGCCTGAACTGAAGATTCAGAATGTACGAGTCACTTTGCATGAGTTTAAAAAAAGGAAGTCTTCTTCCTGTTTTAAAATCATGCCTGTTTGTGAAGGAAGCAGATGGTGGAACAGAGGGAAGAGATGGTACCCATATATTATAGAGTACATGGTATGTAAATCAATAGTCTTTTAAAATCCAATTTTAACTTAAGAATATCTTGATAAGATGCAGTATAAGTCATGTCACCTCAAGCAAAAAAATATGACTGTTAATAATATAATCTCTTTGATGTTTGTTGTTTTGCAAAAGCTATGATAGATTAATTATATGCAATATATAAATTATGGATATCCTACCCAGGTAGTTAATATTATGTGGATGGTAATGAGATTCTGATTTAGAGGAATGCCTATTTCCACAAATTAATCTTCATTTTGTGGACTGCAAAATCTTTATTGAAGAGAGTAAGGAAAGACTGGCCTGTCGTATGTGAACTTAACCCACGCTTGACATTATAAGATCTTACCACTAGAGCTCACTGTTGTTCTTTCCACACGTTTCCATCCCCTTCCTCTGTTTCTATAGCTTCATCCTTTCTTTTATTTATTTTTTCATTAATCTTCTATTTTGTGATAGTCCTTTCTCAGAAATATAACATTCTAAAAACATATTCTTATTTAAGAAGAAAAATAATTTAAGGCCTGACATTTTCTTTTAAAAACATGATAAAATGTCCAAAGTAAACGAATCTCATAATCTATGACATTCACAGAAAAAGTTGCACAATACCAACTTGGTAAACATGTATTATTAATTAAACATGTTGCAGCATGTTTTTTCAGGAATTCTAAATGGCTTGTTAGGAAATATTTTCAAATTTAATCAATTCATTGAAAAAGACTAAACTCTCCTATGCTACATTTAATTTGGACTGTTTGAAAATACTTTCTACTGTAGTTTCTACTTAAAAATTCTTAATTCTTTCTATAATAGTTACATAAACTTTTATTGGATTTTTAGTAATTAAACCATTTCAGGATTCATGGCCCTAGCATTTATTATTTGAACTGAGCTTTTCCTAACCAAATGAAACATCCATCACTTTCAGGCTACATTTAGAAAGAAGCACAGATATTCAAAATTGCACTGGCAAGATATTTGCAAAGATATAATCATAAATTCTATCCACTTTCTATTTCATACTTTTTTCCTCACACATTTTAAGTCCATATTGTTCTTTTCTTAATCTCTCTGAAACTGTCTGTAAAACAACTCAGCCTTGAGTGAACTGAAAACTAATCTTCTTCATTCACTCAAAAGCCATATTGTGTGGGGTTTGGCTTTCCAATAATCTGATAGATAATAGTCCCAAAGGATTTCAGAAGGCCCAAAGAAAATATCCAGATAATTTTTCTTTTACCCTACTTACCATAAACCAGTGCTTATGAAATAATCATTGGTGACTAAAAGATAAGACAAAACAACAAATATCCTAGCCGGTGTCACTGAATCAATTACAAGTCCTCGTGACCCTATGTTGGGCTTCGATGACTGTAAATCTTTAGGGGAGGTGACAGACTCCTTCTCCCCTCTGACCTTGTGGTTAGCAGTCTGGGCTAATCCTACCATGCTACTAGAACTCATTTCAGGAGCCACACAAAGCTCCAAATATTGGGTTACTTTATAGTCTGTTTTTCCCAAGGTAAGTTTCTACTTAGAATTTTCCAATGCCTGACAGCTCTAATTAAATTTGAATTTAAATCTAGGGCTTCCTGAAACTGTTTCATTCATATATATATATATATGTATGTATATATATATACACACACATACACACATATGTATACATAAAATATCTTCGTCTCCTTCAGATTTTTTCTTTATTTTTTTCAGTAGACATTTTCGATTAAAAAGCAAAAAATCAGAAAAGTAAATGCATGTTGCACACACCTGCACACACACAGCTCCACCTTGGCCCATGAAGTACTTATGTTAGCATGCTTCACAGAATGTGTCTCTTCTTCAAATAATTAAAGATGTCTTTGATCCACCTCTCCTCAAAAGCCAACCTCATACCTGAAGGCTATTCCTCTCTGCCCCCAGCTAATTGAGACTGCCTCTTGAGCAGATAGACAAAAGTCTCCTTTTTGCTCTCTCCTCTGCCCTGGTGAGATGGGAATCTGAGCATTTCTCTAATCAATCTTTGTCCCCTCAAAGGTACAAATGTACTTTTATAATATGCTAGGTTTTGAAAAGACATTGGACTGAGAATTTAGTTTCATATTTCAATAACTGTATAACTTCCCCATCTTTTTGCCTGGTTAATTTTATATGCTGAAAGAGTTCCAAGAAATACAGGCAGAGGAGAGACTAAGAGAGGGAAGATGGACAATGTAATTTGAATGAGAAAGATGTACAGTGATACTTTTCCTTTCAAATTACCTGACAATTCCTGAGACATGGGTTATATATTAAGAAAAGGATGTCGTCCAAGACAGCATATCCCTGCCTGCCTGGGACTGTCTTAGATAAATGGACAGCTTTCTCTACTGTGGAAGCTAGATATGATATTCAAGAAGAAGGGCTTGACTGACAGATCTGTATCCGTGAAACCCTTGGCATATCAATATCCTCATGCAAATAAGCACAGCCATTCTAAAGTCATTAGCTGCACTTTGGGTTGGGAGTGGGCCTGTGTATGTAGAACCAAATAATGCTTTAAAATTCCATATATCAGGGCAATCTCATATTAACTACAATATAACATCCACTGGAAGCAAGTGTCAGTTAAAAGCAGTGGAATCTCAATCTCTTGTGACTAGTTTTCTATGGTAAAAAAACTTCCAAACTTTAAAAATAATTTTTCTTGAATGTGTGGTTGCAATATATTTTATTGAGAATTCTATTTACCCGATAGTCTAAAAATGTAAATGTGCACCAGTTATTAAAGACCTCTGCTACTTTACTTTGAATTGCCTTTGTCTTTTCTAATTTTCCCCTTGTAATTTTTTGCTTAGCACACCCTAACAGGGCAAACCATTTCACACAAAGTAATTACAATTCTTAAAATAATGAAACATTTAAATTATTCCCTATGATAAGGAACTTGTTGATAAGGTCTAGTTACTTTCCATTGTACTCTTTTAAGTTCATCCTCCTTTGCTTCAGTCAATGCTTTGTAATCCAATATTGTTCAGCAGTTTTGATGTTGACATGAAATATATTTTACAAACAAAGTAAATGTCACAAAAAAAGGAGAAGAAGGAGGAGCAAAACAACATAAACTGGTGTGTTCTTTCTTTATTCATCTCTGAAACTCTGCCCTCCTTTCTAGTTTAGAAGTTGGCTTTATTGTTGGCAACTCGAAGTGCTTGTCTACCCAGTGCAATTCTTTGCAAAGGAACTGATGTCTATGTAAACACAGTGCATGCACTTATGTCGGCAGCCATTAACCTTTAAACTGATCTAGTTCCATGTAAGCACAATCCTTTATTTGGTGTCATCAAGTTAACATTAACAGAATCCTTATGAGGTGCAGACTGTGAAGGAACATTTGCCAATGAACATTTCTTTTAGCTTTTGCATGTGATCTATGAACTTACCACTTAATGTCCTCTGACTGAAGAATGGACACTCTCTCCATATTTAGAGCTGGCTTGACTAGAAGTTGGTGGCATTCTGCTTTCCTTCTAAGGTTAACCCTAATGTCCCTAGGTGCTGTAGAGAAGCATTGCAATCTCCTAGGTGATGTATCACCAGAATCTGCTTTTAGTGAGCAAAGGCATATATACATGTTTAATGTAAAATTCTTCATTTTATTTAGTATTTTACATGTGGCAGCACTTATTATTTAAGTTGTGTATTATGTATTTGGAGAAGGATTATACATTTATTTAGTAACTAATATACTCGTTAAAGAGTGTTTATTGAGTAGCATATTATCTAAAGAGTTCTTTTACTTGATCAAAGGAGATAAAGAAATTTACTTTGAATATTTTCAAATGTTGCTGCATTAAGGATCTCCTTGTACTTTATATTCACTGATTTACTGTTCATCTAAAGCCAACTTTCATATCTGTGCAGGAACAAATGCTCATGACTGACAAAGCTCTCAGGTTGTCTTCAGCTTGCACATTGATTTCATTCACAGGTCCTGAGGATGACCACCAAAATGTTCCACCTTTTGTGCTTCCCTTTTACTTATGTAGCTCAAATCCACAGTTTTACTTATGGATCCCAAAGCTATCAACAACCTTGGTACTAATCATCGCAACTCCATCCAAAAGCTGAACCTACACTATCCTCTACATCCCAGTCAAGCAACCTGCAAAAGTAGATTAGAATCATACCATTACTCTCCTATCTTTTCACTCCCGTATATCGTGATTTTTCACAACAATATGTTAAATTTAAATCCTTACTGTGGCATACATATTCTCCTGATTAATATTCTCCATTATATTGTAATTTATATCTCTTAAATATTGAGTGATCCAGGTAACATCACAAGAAGATGTTTAGACTGCACAGTCGCTATACCAAAAATAACTAGTCCGTGCTCCACTACTTCAGGAGATAGTATATGAGTGAGAATATATGTGCCATAGGAAAAAGTTCAAGTTATACACAAGGCCCCATGATTGATGAAATACCACTTGAAATGTTTCAACAACCCGATGAAGCATGGGAAGCACACACTTCTCTGTCAAGAAATTTGGAGACAGCTACTTGGCTACTTGGCCAAAGAGATTTGTGTTTCTACCACTCCAAAGAAAGGTTACCCCACAGAAAGCTCAAACCATAGAACAATATCATTGATATCATACGAACACAAAATGTGCTTAATATTATCCAACAACAGTTGCAACCGCACCTTGAGAGGGAGCTTCCTGACGTTCCATCTGGATTCAGTTGAAAATAAGGAACAAGGGATATCAGATGGATTTGGGTTGAAAGTAGAGACTATCAGAAAGATGCTTACTTGCGTTTTCTTGACTATTCCAAGGCATTCAATTGTCTGGATCACAACAAACTATTTATAAACTTGAGAAGAATGGGTATTCAATAATATCTTTTGTGCTCTTTGGGAACTTGTTCATAGGTTAAGAAGGCAGTTGTGCAAAAGACATGGGGGAGACATCTTAGTTTAAATTTAGGAGAGGTGTGTGTCAGTGTTACATAATCTCACCACAGTTATTCGATCTATATGCTGAATAAATGGTTAGAGAGCTGGGTCAAATGAAGAAGAATGCGGCATCAGTATTGAAGGAAGGAAGATTTATTAACAAATTTCAATGTGCAGATGACACAAACTTCCCTGCTGAAAGCAACAAGGACTTGAAGAACTTGCTGATGAAGAACAAGGGTTGTCACCTGCAGGGTGAAGTAAAACTCGATGTGAAAAAGAGCAACATATTCACAACTGGACCAAGAGAGAACCTCATGATAAATGGATAAAATGACGACATTTTCAAGTATTTTGTTTTGCTTGGATCCAATTGCAATGCTCGTCGAAGTTGTGGTCAAGAGATCAAAAGACATCTGCATTAAGTAAACCTGCTCCACAAGACCTATTAGAGAATTGAAAAGGAAGGATGTTACTATGTGAACTAAGATGGGTCTAACCCAAGCTATGTTATTCTCTAATGCATCATGTGCATGTGGCAGTTTGACATTAAATAAAGAATCCTGAGGAAGATTTAACACATTTGAAGTGTGTCGCTGGAGAAAAATATTGAAATTAAACCACAGACTGCCAAAAAAAAAAAACAAACACCAAATCCATCTGTCTTGGAAGACATCCAGCTAGAGTGCTCCTGGGCGTAATAATGGCTAGACTTTGTCTTACATACTTTGGGCATGTTGTCAGGAGAGAAAAGTCCCTAGAGAAGGATGTCACATTTGGTAAAGTAGAGGGCAGCATGACCTTAGGTTAAGAAGGTCCTCAATGTTATGGATTTCCACAACGGCCCAATTCTTTGGGCTCACACAAAGAATTAATTGTGAAATGGCATAGGGAAGGGTAACGTTTCTTGGATGGTATGAGTTAGAACCAACGTTCTACTGTGGATGGTATGGGTTAGAACAAACTTTCTCTTTATTGTGGATGTTATGGGTTAGAACCAACGTTCTATGGCTGATGTTAAGGGTTAGAACCAACGTTCTACTGTGGATGGTATGGGTTAGAACCAACACAATGCCACAATTCAACCACAATTTACCTAAAATAATAATGTTGCCTTTACATTGACACAATTGAGCCCACACCTACACTCAACACACTTTCTATCACAATTATCTTCTCTTGCTTCAAGTATAGCTTTTAAATAACTGAAGTCTTGAAACCTTCTAATGCACCAAATAAGTCTGAGGAAGCACCACCTGCACCTATTCAGATTAATAAATGTTAAATGTTACACACACAATGAGTCTTGGGACACGTTCGTAACCCAGGGACTGCCTGCACTCACTCACTCTCTCAATTCGTGGCTGAATTGGAAGAGGTGCCATACCCAAACTTCACTCGTGGGCACAGCCTCACTTACAGTAGCACTTGATGACACCAGTCCGAGGGAGTCTAGTATAGTCCTTTCCTTAATGGTGACAATCATGTTAAATTAGCAATGGTGCTTTAAAAAGCAGACAGCAGTTTTAAGGAGCAGGGCAAGAAACAGTGAAAGTACCCAGATCAAAAATGCTCCTTAAGCCATGTGCTGTAAAAATAAGCAATTCGGATTCATTTCATATCATCTGTGCAGAAAATAGAATATAGCTTCCATAAGCCATTTCTTAGTAATAACATTACTCATGAAAGATGAATAAAACTAAAAATGTTGGTTTGTTAACGTGTGTGTCTTGTCCGAATAGCAGCTAAAGTGTAGTTGTGCTTTCAATTAAAATCAGTGCCTTCACAGAGAGACTCAAGTACAGCCAAATAGCAAAGAGAGGTGAGGTGACAATTCATTGATTCATTGACTCAATTACACATCCAAAGAGCCACTTTGAGCAGACTGATCAAATTAACAAATCCTATGATAAATTTCTCCTATATAGGCATAATTTAAGAATGAACATATATGTACATATCATTTAAAAATCGATCTCTGATTTGAATTTTCCCACCAGAAGAAAAAGAAATTACTCTAAGTGTTCCTCCCCTCTAGGGCATTTTATATGAGATAATGTTATTTTGATAGATGGTACATTACTTGATGCTACACTTTATAAATGGAATAAGGAATGCTTTATGTCAAGGAATCAGAGTTGTATATTGTTTTTGCATTTTGTTAAAGTTAAAAATGACTTTTTCACTAATCTGTGATTCCTACCAGTGTTTCTCTTGGCTGTACAAGGAGCTGTTCAGCATCCAAATGGACCCCAGGGTCCCTGCCCACAACAACATGCTCACAATGCCATGTTTACAACTGAGATGAATGGAATAGTATTTGCTATTCAGATTTGCAGTGAATGCAGGCGTGCCCTGGTAGCACAGTGGACTATACTTTGGGCTGGTAACCACTAAGGTCAAGAGTTTGAAGCTACCACTGTGTGTGTGTGTGTGTGTGTGTGTGTGTGTGTGTGTGTGTGTGGAGAGAGAGAGAGAGAGAGAGAGAGAGAGAGAGAAGAGAAGAGATACTCCCCTATTGAGTTACACTCGCAGAAACCCATAGGGATATTTCTGGTCTCTTCTGTAGGACCCTAGGAGTCAGCATCGGTTTTATGGGGGTGAGTTTTAGTCATGTTAAGTTGGATCGAAGTAGAACTTCTGTTTTGAAGGAACTATTCTGTAAGAAATTCTTAAAATGCATAAAAAGATCTCACTGACCTACAGTCCATTTTGATTCAAATCAACCTTATAGAGAAGTGCAGAATTGTCCCTGTGAGTTTGCAACAATTTAGCTCTTTTGATGTTGCTGCTGCTGCTGTTGTTAGGGTGCCCTGGGGTCTCTTCTAGTGACCCCCTAATGACCTCATGCACCGCAAAAGGAAAGATTGCCTGGTTCTGTGCTTCACAATTGTTCCAAAGCAAAAGCCCATTATTGCAGCCACTGTGCCAATGCAGGTCCTTGAGGACCTTCCTTTTTCGTGATGCCCTTTTTTGTGACTTTACCAAGGGTGATGCCTTTCTCCAGTGACTGGTCTTCTGACAACTTGTCCAACATATGTCAGACAAAGCAGCAGTCCTCTCAAGCGGTCAATTCAGTAGGTTTACCTAACAGAACACATCTTCTGATCTCTTCCATGACCATTGATTATGGATTTGCACAAGACGAAAATCCTTGACAAAGTCAATTTTTCTCCATTTATCTTGATGCTACCTACTGTAAGGACATAGGTCTTCTTGACGTTGAGTTGTAATACTCACACTGAAGACCACAGTTCTTGATCTTGAGCAAAGCATTTAAAATACCAGTAACATACCTGCCAGCATCATAAAACCCACCACAGTACTCCAAACTGACAGACAAGCAGTGATACTAGCTCTTTTGGGAAAAGAAAGCCTTATATTTGTCCCTTGAAAAGGTTGTTTATTTTGAACCTCTGACCTTTAGGTTAGCAGTCCCACATGTAACCACTATGCCGCAAAAGCTCCTTTAGATTATACAGAGAATAGCAAATGTTACTGAATTTTGCAACACGCACACCACCAACATCACCACCACCACCACCACCACCACCACCACCATTAAAGTGTTGTAAATACCTTCCTTAAAAAAAAATTCTAATTCTTAAACCTGGAGTTTTAATCCCATTTGGGAATGGCTGTGATATGATATGGCTTATCTCATAGTTGTGATAAGAAGTTTTAATGTAGGGTATATTTTAAAGCAATCACCCTTGAGATACAAAAGATAAGATAAGAGAGATTCTCAACATGTGGTTTATGACCCCTTTGGGGATTGAACAACCCTTTCACAGAGGCCGACTGATTCATAACAGGAGAAAAATTACAGTTACAAAGTAGTGATGGAAATAATTCTATGGTGGGGAGATCACCACAACATGAGGAAGTGTATCAAAGAGTAGGAAGGTGAGAACAACTGAGCTAGAGGAACAAAGATGAGGGAAGGTACACATTAACTCACAAAAAATCACCATGCCACGAAGCAACAAAGACATTCTGCTTAGAACCTCCACAGAGAAGAAGCCTTTCCCAAAAGCTCAGGCCCTGGGTTCAGACTCCTTGCCTTATTTACTGATAGAATAAATGTCAGTTTGTTACAGACACCCACTCCTGTTACTTTGTTACAGTAGCCCTACCTCTAGATAGTGAAATTACAATATATTTCTAATCACTTACTGACTGAGTTTTTCTAAATTAGTTATGGTAATTTTCTTGCTAAATTTTAAGAAATAAAGGGCTTCAAAATTTTTATGGTAAAATGGAATGAAAAGATCATGGAAGTTGTTTATAAAATGTTGAAATCCTCTTGTGTGTCAGAGATACAATTAAAAAAAACACCTAAAATAATTAAATTTAGGGTGGTGTTGATTATATGAGATCAGAAAAATTTTATCCTGGGACTTTGATTTTGGACGTAGAGCCAAATGTGGTAGAGGGAACTCTAAGATTAAGTCTAACTCTAACTAACTCTAACCACCTCTCACTCTAAGTCAAAGCCATGGACTGAATTCACAGTGATTCCTTTGGAATCAATGGGGGCAGAACTGCTTCAGTGGGGTTTGGGAACAGTAACTTGTTACAAGAGTAAAAAGTCTCACCTTTCTCTTGCTCAAGAATGTGTGACTTTACAGGTAATAGCCCCAAGTGTAAGGAGTAACCCACTAAGCTACCAGGGGTCTCCCTTCCCTCCAAATACTAAACCAATTATGTTTTCAGTACCGGACCCTTCCTGAGGTGGTGCTAAATATCTGTGTTAGGGGATTCCACAATCTATTTCTCACTCGTGTCTTTGTCTTGCTTTGCTGTTCCAGCCAGTACTGAGCAGTCCTTGTTCTACCAAACTCTTGGAGTGTGAGCTAAAACCACAATAAAGTCCTGTTTTATACCAGTCCCTGATAGCTACACCCACATGTCATACTTTATTTATAACACCTTTTGTTCTGTCTCCTTAGCTACTTCTTGATAAGGTGGCATAGATATTGTACTTTGAAAAATATGGCTCTAGAATTAACAATACTCCAATTCTTGCAAATATACCATTCATTATTTACTCTTATAGCTGCATTACCCTTATCCCTTTTTCAATTGCTCCCACCCTCCATGTCTCACTGGTAGAAATATTCACCCCTGTACTAGAGCGTGACCTTGAAGATTGCAGGGATGTTGTTTTTCTCTGACTCCAGCAGTTCCCTCATTTCTTTTCTAGAGTTTCAAATGTCCTCCATACCAACTGGGTCCTTAAATACCTGTGGAAGGAGTGACTGAGCAGAGAGCTGATTTGATCATAGCTTTGTATACATACTGACTGCCTGAGAAATAGGAGAAATGCTCTGAAAGTCCAGACATTGCAAACCACAGCAAGAGATTCCCCCCACCCCAGAGTGGAATCAGTAGATTTGTTGCAAATGTCAGTTCACCACTTCATTGGCCCAATAAGTAGGACTTAAATGATTTTTTTAAGATTAGTCTTTATTTGAAAAATAAGGCTGGTTATATAGCATTTTACCATTATGCTTCTGACAGAAAGATAACAGAGGGATTCTAAAATGAAGATAGGAGGAGGAAGAGGAGGAGGAGGAGAGGAGAAGAAGAACAAAAGTATGGATTATACACTAATCATCACAGTTTCAAGCATGCCCATGATCCTGAAGATGGCACAACCAGGCTATGGATGTGTTACCCATAGCCCTGCTGGTGAAACTGGTTGAATCATCTTCAGAGTTCCTAGCAGCTTCATGGAAGAAAGACACGGCTATCTGCTCCCAGAATGCTTAACAGTATCTATAGCAGTGTCCTGAATCAGAATTGACTCAATGGTATAAAGTGAAATTGTCTCACCAGCAACTATCAAAGATACCACACTTAGTTGGAAGAGATTCCTCAAGCCAATCTCACAGACATCGGGTTAAAGCTGATACATTGAGATCCTATCAGAGATGGTAGAATTGTCACCGTCCTCATCCATGACAGCAACTTTTTACAGGTGAAGAAAGCCCTGCCTTTCTTCCTTGTAGACGCTGGAGGTTTTGGAATGCTGATCTTGAAGGCTGCAGTCTGACACGTAACCACTCCATTGCCATTCCTCCTACTCACTGAGAGAGAAGTGAAATGTGAAAATATGTTGGCACATGTAAGAGAGTAAGTATCCAAGCAGGAAATGCTTAGATTTTTTTTTTTAATCTGTGCTTTCTGAAACCATAGTTCTTCTTCTTTTTTAATTAAAAAGCATTTTATTAGGGGGCTCATACATCGTTTTTCCAATACATAAATAAATATACTGTGCCAAGCACGTTCATACATCTGCTGCCGTCATCATTCTCCAAACATTCGCCTTTCCCTTGAGCCCTTGGTATCGGCTTTTCCAACCCCTCCCCTCTTCCCCTGCTCTCCCTTCACCGTCAGAACCCATAGTTCTTAAATTGATTCTTTTTACAGTTTTAATAGAGAATAACAGGGACATTATCATTTTTAGAGATAAGCACACAGTTATTACTCAAAGATTTATAAAAGGCATATAAGTACACATCCATCTGAACATATTGCTAGCATGCAGTTCAAAGTTAAATTGAAGTATTTATTTTTGTCCATAGATGGCAGCAGCATACCAAATCTTACATAACTTTACAGCCCACACTATGAAAAAGTTATGTGTATACTAAACACCATGTTCTCTTAATAGTACATGAAAATTATTTAAGAGGAACTATACCATCAATAGAATATGAACAGAATTTAAAGGGGCGGTTGGGGGGGGGGGGTTCTGTGCAACCCCTGTCAGCCCTTTATCCTGTGAACTAAAGGGTTTCTTCAGTTTGCCCAGAGCGTGGGAGTCTTTGTCATTTTAACTGAGTGTCACAATAGATATTGATAAAAATAAAACTCTTTTAAGGTAATAGAAATTCAAAACAATACCAAGAAAATGCCCTGTCTGTCAGTAGTGGTTATTAAAACTGTATTAATACATGCAAGCAGCTCTCCTTTGTTTGCTTAAGAAATTAAATGGCTGGAAAGTGCTCACATCCTGAAACCTTTGAGAAGGGAAGAATGAGGTTACAATGAAGGAAAGAGATTTCCAGATTTAGACTGAAGACAAAGCAAACCACAAGAAATGGGCCCATGGGAGACAAGAAGAGCTGCAAGATGAGATTGAACTGGAGGGAAATATAATAAATCAACACAATGCCGTGGACTGCCTAGCAGAGTACACAACACATTTTGGCCAGCTATTGAATTTCCTGTCTATACCCTTCCTTATAATATGTTGAATCACATAGAGTCATTTATTTTTCCTATTCTACATTAAGAATTCCTCATGGATACTTTTGAAAAGTACGGCATTGTATTGAGGACACTTGTGTTGTTGATATGTGTGCTTTCCTTTTGAACTATTAGAAACAAAGGAGCAGTTATCACTCCTGAAAATAGAGCCTTTGAAAATCTGAAAATAAGGTTTTGGTGCTGAAAACACTTTAGCCTTTGATTGTGAAAGGGAAAAAAATGAAGGCAGGATTTTGAGTGAGAGAGTGAGAAAAGAGAAATATAACCATCTAATATAATGCAAAAAGTAGGGGAAAAAACTGTGAAAGGCAAAAGGCTGTTGGGTTACAGTGCCTCCCCAGGTTCAGAGAAAAATTCCCAAACAAACAGCTTACAGATGTGGGATTGATTCATATCAGTGGTAGATAATTTAGTGCCCAGGTTGCTTAGTTCTTTGGCTCTTGCAAAAATCTGAAGTCTTGTAAATCCTCTAGGGCCCACTATCTAATTATATTGGGTATCCTGCATGTCTACTCAATAAAACTGCCTTATTATTGAAGGACTGAAAAATTTAGAGGCTTTGAAGACCAAGTTCTGCTCTGCTGGAAACAACATTGTAAAGTTGACTTTGTTTTGCTTTAGTTCTTAATGTGGACCTTTAATTTCCATCTCATCATTCCAGATCTACTGTCAGCATGTACTTTCCTAAATTAGTAATTAGCACCGTTTCTAACAGTATAGACTGAAAAACGCTGTGCTCTTCCTAACTTTTTTGTTCCCTTTCTTGGTTATTCTTTCTAAACCGAGAAGTCTTTTTGGTTCAACAAAACATGAATGTATGCCATGATCTCCTTAGTCTTGAAGTTATGTAAAACCTAAGATAATTAAACTTCCAATAGCATGAAGTTTTAGCATTATCCTTTAAGGAGAAATAAAACTAACAAGTAGAGGGAAATGTTGACGATATACAAAAAATATGCTATGAATGGCACATATTTAACGTTTTCTATCGTTATAAACTGGGTTTGAAAATGACATTTTCAGAAAGCAAACACACACACACATGGTCATTCTTATTGGGTTAAGACGTGATTATAGAAATAAATTTTAAAAAAACGACTGTGTTACTTTGTAAATAACATTTTAGGCAAACGACCACAACAAAAAACTTCAGAAGTGTTGTATAATTTTTCTGAATGAATACAGAAAATGCTCAGTTATATAGAATGATAAAATTAAAATGAATATTTTATACACTGGAATTATTTTTCAAACCATTTCCTCTGTAATTCAAGGAAAAAAAATAGATGATAATGATCGTGAGTGTGTAGGGGGTGGTATGTGATAGCATAAAACTTTGCTTTAAGAAAAGGATTAATTTAATTTAGGGCCATGCATTGCTATTTTGCTATAAAAGTACAAATCCCTCTAAAATTAGGATTATAAAATGCCCTCAATACTTTTAAATTTAACAATAAAATTCAAAAATTGATTAAGAATTTGCTTTTACTAAGAAAACCAAATCGTTGTCAAGACAATTCTTAGAACTGATTTCACAACCTTCCAGTGTTGATTTCTGGTTTGTTAAAAAATTATCTTTACTAAAGACAAAATGTCTTTTCTGAGTACCTTGTTAATCATCGGATATTTGACAGCAAAGCTATCTAACGAAAATTATTTCTGAGGCAACTATGCTGAGGCAATGTAGCCACCAAATACAAGCGTTTTATTTTATCACCCTATTAGATGGAAAATATTTTCTCTCATTTAATGAATAATAAGTAATACTGGAAAGAAGGTGCCACAGGACACATAACCAAATGTCCTTGTACCAGAGCCAGAGGATAGGTTAGACTAAAAATACAATGATTGCACAAATGCTTAAATGGCTTCCTTCCATTAATAGAGACAATGAAGTCCCCAGAAGGCTAAATGATTTAAAGGAGGTGGGGGGCTGGGGTTAGATTCTAATCTAAAATGCATACTGTGTACTGCGCCACATCTCAAAGGGCTGTTACTGTGATGGCAAATAGCAACTGGAAGGAGTGCAGGGTGCTTTTCAAAAGCCAGGCTGGTTGAAATTAAACCGCCAAGAATCAGCCGTATGATATGTAGTACACCTTCTCAGGAGGAAAAGGAAAAAAGGAGGAGGTGTTCCGGCATAAAAAAGTCATCACTGCAGTATGAGCTATTAAAAATTGCTAATTAAAACATATAAAATTATAGTTCATATGGTTTTGTCTTTGAGGATTTAGATATGTCGACCAAGGTTCTTTGGAAATAAGAGTTACCATTAGAAATCAGGAATAGTCTAACCATGACATTAAGGTCCATTGTTTTATCTCCTGCTGTGGGTGTGCGTGTGTGTAGTGTTATAATTCCATTATGAAAAAACACCCTTACATAAAATGCCTATATAAAAATTATAATATCATAACCCTTGCTTTCTTATAAGAGTATATAGTTTAACATCATCTGCAAGAGATGATCCTGTATTAGAAAGCCATTCACTTCCTGGACCATGAAATAGTTATTTATCTTATTAAATTCAGTGAATAGTTAATAACTGTTTATAGCTAAGTGAACTGCTTTATTTTACTCTAAAATTAAAACTCACATTTTTCAGAATGTAATAGTGGAGACTATGGGGAAAACACTGATATATCTGATTGCTGACTGCAAGGTTGAAGGTTCTATGTACCCAGAGGTACCTAGGCGGAAGGTCTGGCACACTGCTGTTAGAAAGTCAGCATGCTCAAACACTGTGGGGCACAGTCTTACTGGGTCAGTCTGGGTAGACTGGAGAAACAATGCAGAGGTGCTCGTTTGTACAAGAAAGAGCTTTCTGGCTGAGTCCCAGTGTTGTAGTGTTTGAGTAGGACTGCAGCCTACTGGGTTGGTGGTTCAAATCTAGCAGCAGCTCTCCAGGAGCAAGGCTGGGCATCCTATTCCAACCAGAGGGCAGTGATGCCACACACACACACACAAAATAAAAAAAAACTATTAAAAAAACAACAACAAAAGAGCTTTTCATACCAGAACAATTGAGTATTGAGAAAACAAACCAGCCTAGTCCAGATCAAGTCCATAAGTCTGATATTAACTCATATGTATGATATCGATCTATAAATTCCTCATCAGACTCACACAGCATATGAAATGACGATATATGCAGGAAGAACACCAGCCAATGGGTGGAAAACCTTGTGGATCCAGTGCCAGTGGAAGCATCTCACTGCTTGCAAGGGTCCGCACGTAGCTCCTTCAGCTCCAGGGCTCTAGCGTATGTCTGTGTGTCTTGTCTGTGGGAATATCTCACAGGGAGTGAGTCTATGTTCCACCTCTAGTAAGCTATTTTCTTAGCACCTCCAAATGAGTTCATCAGGCTGTGACTTGATTGGAAAACTACACCGCACCCCTTCGCTCTTCAGTCTCAAATTGGCAAAAGATTATGTGACTACCACCCCTACTCTGTCACTCATAGTATCATTGTGTGTTTGAGTCAACAAGGCGACTACTGCTTTGTCTCTTGTTATTTGACATCATGCAAGGGGCATTGGTGTCACGATGTCGAAAGCACTCAGCAGCTGCTAAAGGAAAGATTAGCAGAATGAGCCTGCCAGTTACTTTATGAGAAAAAGAGGTGGCCGTCTGCTGAGGTAAAGAAGGAAGCCTTGGAAACCTTATGGAATAATTCATCTCTGTTCTATTGGCTCACTGTAAGTCAAAATGAACTAGAGATCAATGGCTTTGCTCATTTAATATTATGTAACTAAACACACCTTAATTCTGACACTCACACCCACTCCTAAAATAAGAAGCCAATTAATGTTGTTACTAAATTCTTAACCAAAAGGTACAGGGAGATTAGAAACATTGGTTTGCTTTTGTGTGTGTGTTCCACAACTTCAAATGTACCTTGAGCATACGCACTTTGCCAATGATAAATTATTCCTGCAAATATATGACATCTCAGAACTTTCGTCTAAAAACAGTTTTGAGTTGAGATCTCAGGCTGTCACATATTTTTCTCCAATGCTACTGTTCTGTTATTTAATAGTAAAACAGATATAAAGCATGCTTAGTTGGCATTTTCCCACCTAGATGTATATACCGAAATGGGTTCCTTATCGAATGGAGGAAACTCCTGACAATTGCTGGAGATCCCTAGTTTTTTAGCAAGTCAGCATTCTACTTCTACAAAATGACCTAATTTCAGTGATGACAGAAACCCCAGAACAGTGAAGTCTGTCCCTTTTCAAATAGCAGAATGACAGACATCATCTTCTCTAGGCCAGGTGTTCAGATATGAACTGAAAGAATGGTACGCACGAGCTCACAGTGGAGATTTGTCTAAATTGAATGGTGAATTCCTGGAGAGGTTCCAATTGTGCTGTTTATACCAGATAGGAGTGTGCCAATAAGAACCGCAGTTAGATTAGTTTCTATGGCATGGAAGAGACACTTGAGAGAATTGCTTATCTAAGTCATAGTTCATAGGGAAGATTGTTCCATTGTATTGAGAGGCAGTTAGGTTGT